>CAJVPY010002196.1:0-16823 GCA_910591965.1 Dentiscutata erythropus | reverse complement strand
TTTCATATCATTTCTTATCAGTTTAGCTTTTGATGTTTAGTGTTAATTATTTAACTTCGTTATTTTATCATCTTTTATCTGTCACTTATCTTTTGTTGTTTTTTATTATTTAATCGTATCACCTTTCTATCTTCTTTTCTTTGGATTACTATTTAATATTTTATTAATCATCATAATATCGATAGGCCGATATTTGTAAGATTTTATCGACCAGTTTTATATCTTATAGCCAATTTTTGGTTGTTTGTTTTTTTATATATTGCCTTCATATCGTCCTATCATATAAAAAAATTTCGACTAGTGACACTACTTGCTATACTGTTGATAGAAGACTATAGTATTGTAATATTTTGGTGCTTTCTGGCAGAAAGCCAAAAATCATCTCCAGAAACTAATATTACTCCTAAAAAGTTCAATATCCAGAAAGACATAATTCATCCTAGAAAGCAACATCTATTGTGGAAACTTACATCTTGTTTTAAATTTTGGATAATTATTGATAGCATTTACATCTTACAAGATATAAATATTATTATTATTTGAGGATTAATTCTAGTATGAATTAATCATACTACTCAGTGTTATATTTTATTGTTTGAAGTTATAGTACTCCCTGGTGTTATTTATTATTACAATTGCTTGTAGTTACTATCCCTTAAACCGTCCAGCGGGCAAATTTGCCTGCTAAAATCTTTTTTTTTCTGATTTTGTACAATTGCGTCTAATTTTTCTAAGTAATAGTACCCCTTTCCTAAGCTAGAATTAAAGTATGATATTATGCAGATCAACTTGTGATTTTATATCACGTGTTAGTACTGTGTTAGTTGTACATGACATTGTACAGAACAGCGATTATCTATGATCGCTATCAATTAATCGTTACAAAAAATTAAAATCGTTATCATAAAATTAAAATAAAATAAAATAAATAAATCATGCCAAAGGCGAGTTTATTGCATTTACCTCTACCTGAGGTACTTTCTGACAGTGAGGATGAAGAGTATGTGCCTCATCTGATATTCCAGCAATGTTCTTTGAACCACCTGGAATCAGACGATGAGAAGGATGAAGAAGTTGAAAGTGGTAGTAAGAAGGGCCGCAAACAATTAAAAAATGGAACCAAATTGCCACCACCACCTTCAAATTTTGAACCATTGGTTCATTCAAAAAATTTGCACCAGGCATTTGTTAAATTGCCGCCAAATCATGAAGTTGGTTTCTCAAAACCGATTAACCTTTTTTTTTTTTTTTTATGAACATTTTACTAGACAAAATTGTCTTTAACACAAATTCATATACATTAATTAAAAGGGCTGACCTTGCTGGAAGACAATGAAAAAATGTAGACTACAAAGAGCTTATTACCTGGATTGCTCTGGTCATTTATCAGGAGATTTTTAGGTTGCCTTCGCTTGATTAGTATTGGAATGAGAATCCGAAGCTCCCCATTCACCATATTTCAAAACAAATGACACTGAAACGGTTTGAACAAATCAAGAGATATCTTCATATCTCTTCACCTTTGGTAACTGTTAACTATTACTTTGAAAAACTAGAGCTGCTGCTTTCCTATATCAGAAACGTCTCAAAGCAACTCTACACACTAGCCTCAGACGTCTTTGTTAATGAGATAATGATAAGATTTTTTGGAAAAAGCGTTCATACTATTCGGATTAAGAACAAACCAATCCCAGAGGGATTTAAGGTATTGTTGCTTTGTAAATCTGGATATACATTTACTTTTTTGCTAACGTCGCGTGTCTCCCCAAGCGATGTAGAAAAAGTGAGCGGGCTCAACCAAACTGGTTGCTTGGTCCACCATCTCATTATGCAACTTCCATATCGTCAATATTTATTTAATATTTATATGGATAACTATTTTTCCAATGCTTCTCTTTTTCAGAACCTTTGGCAAGTCAGTGTTGGTGCTTGTGGTACTGTTCGAAAAACAGCATCCAGGTTTCCCAAGGAACTAAAGATAGATAAGAATTTTCAACTTGACTGGGATGTACATTCCGGTGTTGTGGTAAATGGTGTATTGGCCATGTTTTGGCAGGACAATGGTCCGGTCACAATGTTGTCAACAATTCATAGTCTTGTTGGCGAATATTAGGAGATAGAACGTGAAAGACGATGGCCAAGAGAAACAAGCACCAATGTAGCAAAAGTACGTGCAGTGTTTGGCTCTCAACCAAAAAAAAAACTAAAAATCTCCAAGATAATTGACGACTACAGCCACCTCATGAATGGTGTAGATATTGCGGATCAATTACGGTCATATTACTGTATACAGCAAATGGTACGGAGAAACTGGATGCCGCTTTTTTTTTGGTTGTTAGATACCATCATTATAAACGCGTATCATATCTCCTGGATCTTAGGAAATACTCAAGAACAAAAGGAGTTTCGTCTTGAACTGGTGTGGGATCTGATAAATGTTTCGAATGATATAGGGTAAATTCAGCTTAGAAATAGGATTAAAAAAAAAAGGAAGGAAACAGATAAAGAAATAAAAAAAGAAACTAAACAGCCGAAAGTAATGAAGCACTTCGAGCTTTCAAATCAATGGTTTGTAGGTAGTAATCATTTAGTTGAGTGGAGAAAAGGACGAGAATCGTGTCAATAGTGTGTATGGCTTTCAAACAAAAAAATCTGGATCTAGACCATAAGACTCCACACTGAAGCAATTTTTGGTGTGTCGCATATAATGTGCCACTTTGTTGTAATAAAGGTCGAAACTGTTTTTTGGAGTTTCATAAAAATGACAAAAGGTACTAAAAAATCTATGGGAATGGAAAATATTACTGTAACGAATAATCCCACAGATTGTTATCATGATGAAATAGAAATCGAGAAGGATTAACATAAAACATTCATTAATTATCAAAAATTTTTTGAAATTATGATATTAATGGAATGTCTTATATTGGTCATTGTTATCAAAATAGGATTGAAATATTTTTTTTAAATGCTTAATTTTATAAATAAAAGCATTTTATCAATTTTTGCTGTCTAAATTTTTAATTTACACTCAATAATTTTGATTATTATATTTTAGTTAATTTGATCGACCTAATTATCTCGATAATATAAAATTTTATTATGGATAAGTCCCCATATTTCATACGATGATATTTTGTCCATGCTTGTAATATTTGTTGCTGAATTTTCAGAGCAATTCGAAAGCTTTGACCCAATAAAATGCCTTTTAGCAAAAATGCAATATATTCCAGGTAATTTTGATTTGCGATCTTCTTTTGTGTTACATAGCATGTGCAATGACATAACAGTTGTATTGTCACGTAATCTGTGCTACCAGGAGTTATTCTAGCCAATTTTTGTTAGTCTTTTAATAAAAAATATTTATTTTATATTTATTTTTCTCCCAATTATTTTAGAGGACAAATTTGCCTACTAAACCAAGACAGTTTAAGGAATACTACCTGGTGTTATTATTATATTGTTTGTAGTTATTACTACCTGGTGTTATTCTAATTTTTTTTGTTTGTATAGTCATCTCTCCATATAGTCACTTCCAATATAATCATATCATATATAATCATATTTTTATTTAGGCCAAACTATAGTTTAATTTATAAGAAAAAACCCTCTATATAAGCACAACTCTCTATAAGCATATTTTTAAAAAAAGTTACTATGTGCCCAACTGTGTAATTGTATGGGAGGACGACTGTAGTTAATGCTACCTGGTGTTATACTATTAAATTGTTTAATTATTATCTTGGAAAATATTGTTATTACTAACTCTTTTAGAAAGAATTTCAATTTTATTTTAGTCTTATAGGAGATTCCCTAATTTAATATTATCTTACTGTCATTGAAAACCATTAACAAGCTTATATTAATAGCCTGGCTATTTCTTATATTGTTTTGTAAACCTTTACACCTGATTTATTATGTGTTAAGTATTTTGCTCCAAAAACTTCTAGCAGTCACTCAATCTTTCTTTGTTTTTGAAATTGGTATTCTTAAAAATATCAAGCTATATCTTATAGTCACAAAACTCAATCTGCTTATAATAAATTAGTTATTGCTTCTCGATCTACTGCTTGCTGTACTGCTTGTGATATTATTTTTAGTTGCTACTATAGAAACAATGTACCTTCATCTCGCTCTGTAGTTTCAATTTTATTTTGAAGCTATACTTCACATGCTTTTATCCCTCAAATTTTTGATAATAGAAATCATTTTGATAATTATATTGATAACCTCAACTTCATTCTTTTTGCCATTCAATTAATTACTATATCTGAAAAATCTCCATATACTATCCCTGTAGAAACTATTAAAATTGTTGCTAAACCTATTGCTAGTTCTTTTAAAATTAATCAGGAAAATACTAAAGGAGTTGCAATAACTTCTGATATTGACACTGCTTTTAATCCTCCTGAAACTATTACTGTTATTTTTGGTAACAAAACTAAGAAAATTTCTACTATAATTAATTCTGTTAACCTAGAAGATATAACTAGCTCTACTTTTTATACTCCTACCCCAAGTTCTATTACTATTGTTTCTAATATAGATAATAATGCTATTAGTGAATTAGTATTACTTCAACCCTATATTTAATCTAATACTTATCTTAATATCTTAGAGGATATTAATAACACTTTATCTACAAATACTGCTATCGAAACCCTTAGCATAATCCTCAAATAGAAAAATGTTACACCTCATATCCCTCGTTATACCCACCAACTGAAGAACACACTGTTGAAGAATATAATACCTCTTATATTCCAGTATACCCATCAATTGAAGAAACAACTCACAATCCCAAATTAATTACAAATCTATTTGAAACATCTCTAGAAGAGAAATTTTCTATTTTATTAACTAAAACTTCCTCCAATTCTGAAGGTTTTGAATCACCTGTTGACACTACAGAATTATATTCTTATCTCGATCAATTATTTTCTGAAGAAGAAAATTTAAACCAAGAAAACAAAATGAGTAATATTAAAGAAGAAAAAGTTAAACTTATGGTTGCTGCTGTGAAAGCAATTAGTGAACTTGCTAAAGCTTTAAATAAAGGTAAAAAAGGTAAAAAAGAATCTTATTAAAATTGAAGCTTTCAAAGGTGATGGAATTCAAGACTCTATCAAATAGCTTGATAAATTTAATCGAGTTGCCAAAGCAAATCATTGAAGTGAAGATAGACAACTTGAATTAGCCAAAGCTTATATGAAAGAAATTTTTGAAGAATGAGTGAAAACTAAAAATGATAACCAACTTTGATCTTATTGGAATGAAGAACGAGAAGAACCCAGTTTTAAAACCTTATTCAAAGAAAAATTTAATACTACTAAACAGAAAGCCAAATGGCAACAACAACTCTTTGAACTTAAACAAGGCAGTAGTACTGTTAATACTTATATTGCCAAGTTTAAATGCCTTAAAGATAGAGTTGAAAACTATCTAAAACTTTTATAATCTAACAATTTATTAAAAAATTAAGACCTGAATTTGCCATGTCTGTACAATCCTCTGCTTCTACTGATTTAGCTGCTGGTATTGAAACAGCAAGACTCTGAGAAACAGGAAAATTTATAACTACTAATACTGATACTAAAGATACCATTACCCAGCTTACTGACCAAATTGCTAAGTTGAGTATTAATTTAGCCTAACAACAACAACAACAAGTACAACAACCCCAGAAACTAGCTTATACTGCTGAAAGTAAACCTATCTCGAACAAAAGTAAAGCCCGATGTTTTTACTGTAGAAACCCTGGTCATTATATTGCTGATTGCTACAAAAAGAAAAGTAATGATTAAAGAAATAGAGGAAATAAAAATTACTATCAAGATCAAAATTCTCAATATTTATATTATAGAGGATAAGATAATCAAAGTTAAAGAAATAATAGAAGTTGAAGCCAAAGTCGAAGTAGAAATAGAAATTACTATTCTCAAAGAAATAGAAATAGATTTAGAGAAAGAAGTCAAGAAAATGAGGACCAATATCAAACCACACACTCTCTTCTTATTACCGAAATGTGTACATGGCTAAAACCAAACCTAAAATCACTTGAACATGGAAAGACTTATTGGACAATTACTTTATTTGAACTGCTCTAACTGCACATATTACTGACTTAAACCAAAAAAATGCATTACCCAAACTAACAAATTACATAACTTCTGTAAAATGTTTGTTGATATTTAGGACCAAACTTTATCTGCTATTGTTAATAGTGAAGCTGCTATTAGCATGATTTCATACCAAACTGTTAAAGATTTAGAACTTGAAATAGAAGAACTATCTACAAGTCTTATTGTCACTGCTATAGGAACTATGTCCAGACCTCTTGGAATTATTCAAAATTTATCTATTCATATACAAGAAAAATTGATTCCTCTTGATGTTAAAGTTGTATCTGCTATTTCATATTCGCTATTACTTGAAAATGATTGGTCTAAGAAAGTTAAGGCCAATTATAATTGAAAAACATGCCAGTATACTATTTATTGGAAAGGTAAAAGAATTGTATTAGATACATCTTATAAGCAAACTAAACCTATCAAGAAACAATCTACTTGTACTATTCCTAAAGAATTTGAACTATATAAGAAAAAATATTTAACCCCTCATGAAGCTGTAGAGCCTATAACCTTACTACTCATATCACCAAAAACTGTTCTGAAAATACTTGTTACTATTGTCATCAAAAAGGCCATATTCTTGCAGACTGTCTTAGGAAACAAAATAGAAGAAGCACCTGCAGGAATTGCAACCAATGTGACTACTTGTTTAAAAATCGTCCTCACAATACATGCTATGGTTGTAATCAAACAGGTCATATTGAAATTAACTGCCCTCTTGCCCAACGAAATTAAATAACCTTACTTATAGATGTGAATGTAACAAAAACCAAGTTGAGGAAAGAAGATTAATTTATTACAGTAAAGACATACCCACTACTGTTATAAATATTTGACCCCAGTACGATCTGATAATTTACACAATTATGAAGATAAATTAATTTGCACTGCTTGTTACAAAACTCATTTTGAAGCCCTTGAAATAGATGATCTAAAAAGCCAAAAAATATTACTAATATGGATTAGGACATGGAACTCTTGTCTGTTGTAAAGTCTGTGAAATCCAAAAACCAAGATCCAGAATGCATCAATTAGAAAGTATATAAGAAGAATTGTGGTTCTGTTAATTGGAATACATGTATGCTTACAAGATTAGCCAAGATATTCAGTATAATCCAAATTATAATATCTGAACCAGAATTCAACATTATACTGAGTCAACTCAAAGTGCTGAATCTCAATACAACCTAAATCAAGACTGAATCCATCAAATTGCTTTGGTATTATTAGAGAAAAGTAATATAGAAATAACTGAAGCTATAGTAGAACAAAAAACAGATTAGTATAACCAAGATTGGTCTCCTGATAACGCTGTTCTAACAAAAATAGAAAAAGCCACCTTGCAAGAAATTCTATGTGAATATTTTGCTATTGACTACCCAGATTTTGATAGTGAAAAGCTATAGAAAATCTTAAAAAGAATTTTGAAGAAAATGTACAGCTTTGTAAAGAATACCTTCTAGCTAAACAACTTGATGAACTTGAACTTAATCAAGGATATTGTGATAAGTGTTATCAGGAATTAACCCAATTGACTCTACCTGCTGAATTATCAGAGGATAAAGAGGAAGAAAATGTTAACCTACCCTATCAGAAGTAGAAACAACTGAACCTCTGCAACAACCTCTTAAACTAGAAGAAAAAGATCAAATTATTGAACGATTAGAAGCTAGAGTTCAATATCTAAAAAATAATTTTGAACAAATTATAGAATTTTTGAAGCAACAAATTATCCACTATTAACAACGAGCTGATTACTATTCTTGTTTATTAGCCTCTCAACCAAATTTTCAATAAATTCTAGACATGATGAAAAACTACCTGAAGACTTTAAATATTTGTCTACAGAAGAAGAAGCCCTTCAACAAGCATTACAACAAAATGCAAAAAAAAATAACTTCTCACTATAATAGATACTTTGATCTCTTATGAAGAGTATACTTTAGAACAAACTAATACAGTTAATGTAGGATCTTTAACCAAGGAGCAAGGAAGAAAATTTAGAACCTTGCTTACTGAATTTGCAGATCTATTTGCAAAAGATATTACAGAACTTGGATATACCCAAATTGTTCAACATAAAATCTATACAGAAAATGTACCTCCAATTAATTTCTAACATTATAATGTCCCTTTTGATGAACAAGAGTTTATAAAAAAAGAAATAGAACAAATGCTTGAAAATGGAATTATTCGATCCTCCGAAAGTCTCTGGACCTCACCTGTTGTTCTATGGTGCAAGACATCTATACTCAATAGTTATACGAAGTGTTTTAATTTTTAAATGGCTATAACTTTTTATCTAAGAAGTTTTAAAAAAATCTGACCGGTAACTTTATAGAGCTATATCAGCTCTACATGTGTGCCAAATATCACTTCAAAATCTCATCACTATAAAAAGTTTTAGTGATTTGAAAATTGAAAATTTATATATAAATTTTCAATTTTCAAATCGCTAAAACTTTTTATAGTGATGAGATTTTGAAGTGATATTTGGCACACATGTAGAGCTGATATAGCTCTATAAAGTTACTGGTCAGATTTTTTAAAACTTCTTAGATAAAAAGTTATAGTCATTTAAAAAATTGAAAAACTTTATGTAACCGTTGAGTATAGATGTCTTGCACCATAGTATAAAAGAAAAATAGTAAACTTAAATTCTGTGTAGATTATAGAAAATTTAATTTAGTAAAACCTCTATAAGTGCACGCCTTTGGGACCAAGATTTAACAACATGTATTTAGAGAACAATAAGAGAAAGTGCATTTATAGAGAGTATGTATATATTTAGGCCAGAACTTGAGCATGCATTTAGAGAGTGTGTGCACTTATAGAGGGTACACTTATGGAGGTTTTAATGTAGTATTATCAAGAAAAATGCATACTCTCTACTCTGAATACAAGAAATATTCAATACTTTTGCTGGATCTCAATGGTTTTTTACTTTAGACTTAGCCAGTGGATATTGGCAAATTATGATGGATTCTAAAAATAGAGAAAAGACTGCTTTTATTACTAAATATAGCAATGTAATGCCTTTTGGATTGTACAATACTCTTGCTACATTTTAATGTTTAATGGATCAAATTTACAAAGGACTTATCTGGAAATTTGTAGTTGTATATCTTGATGATATTAACATCTTTTCACAAACATTTGATGATTATTTAAAACATTTGCAAATTGTGTTTCAATGCATTAGAGATGCTAGATTAAAGTTAAATTTAGAAAAGTGTAATTTCTGGATGAAATTATTATCTTTTTTTGAATATATTGTTAGCTATAAAAGAATTTCTTCTGACTTTTCAAAAATAAAAACAGTACAGAAAATACAATCTTCTGGTAATATTACCAAGCTTAGATTCTTTTTAGGTTTTATAAAATACTATTGACAATTTATCTGGAATTCTCTGCCACAGCCCAACTATTAAACCAACTTTTACATAACAACACATTATTGGAGACCAAAACAACAAGAAGATTTTGAGTTTCTTAAACAAAAGTTTATCACTGCACTAATACTTGCTTATCCTGACTTTAAATGTTGATTTATTTTGGCTACTGATACTTTTTATCATAGATATAGAGCTACACTATGATAGAAAGAAATATTCTGTTGTCTATACAAGCAAAAGCCTAAAACTCGAAGAGCAAATTATTTTGCTACAAAACTAAAATGTGCTACTATAGTATAGGCTACAGAGCATTTTCATAGTTATCTAGATTCTACTGAATTTACACTTGTTACTGACTATCTCGCTCTTAAATGGCTTAAAACTGTTGAATTTAAAAAACGTATTAGAAGATGGATTTTAAAACTACAACTCTATAATTTTGTTGTAATTCATAAACCAAAAAGAATTCACTTGAATATGGATGCTTTGTCAAGACTCTGACCTATATCTTTGTAAATCTATAAATTTAGATCAATATCAAAATATTTATAATTACTTAAACTCTTAAACAATACCAACAGATTTTACCTTTCATCAATAAACCCAACTCCAGAATCAAGCAAAATACTTTAAAATTAAAAATAAACTATTGTATAAAAGAAATAAATAGGGGTTAGAGTCTCGTAGCCTAGTGGTCTGAGTGCCTAACTCTTCACAGACAAGGTCAACAGTTCGATTATAGCTAGTAGTAATTAATTTAATTAATTATCTCTATAACCTTTAGAAGCTTTTGAATGCGAAACCCTGTAGCAGTAAGACCATGTGATATATATATTTGGCTGATAAAGAATTCTTAGAAGGAGCTCCGAGCTATGAAGAAGACTAGGCACTACGCATGATATGGGTCATGAAAGGCATTACTGCAGAAGGCTGTATGTGTGAATCTATGATTGGCAAGATAGCACCAACAACCCTAAGGCGGCATTAGGATCTTGATTGGGAGAATGGCTGAATGCGGTATATCCAAAAGTGGTGAGAGAAGCAGTGGACATAGTAAGGGGCTGTGATAAGAGAATGGCTTTACCAAATATAGAACACCTCTGGCACAAGGAAACAAAGAAAACTGGCTAAAGAAACCCTGAAAGTATGGAAGCAGGCTATTTGGTGGTACAAAAATAAAGACAGGCTAGGGAGTAATAGTTGCACAACCTATATGAGAGTCTATGATGAAACATGGCAAAGACGCGGGTTCCAGATTACTGGATTGTAACAGTAATTAAATAAGGTATTTAACTCTCATCTTAAGATTCTAATCCCTATATCACTATACAGATTACTATAGAAGAATCGGTAGCCTAATTTGGTGGTATATGATGTTAATGCTTAAGAATCGTGAAATAACATCCTGGTTGTGGCAGCAGGTTCTGTACCTGGCTTGAGATACGAACTAGGCTTTTAGAGTAACATTTCGAAAACACCAAACTGGAAGTATTAAGAGCACCCACTTAAGAGACACCAATTTGGAAGTAGTACAAAAAACAAATTAAAAGTAATGTAATAAGTACTGAGGAGTAGAAGTTGGCTGGTAGACATTGTACAGTAGTATATAAGCAGAATATATATGATAATATAAGTTGGGAACCATCTGATGATTTAGTAATTAGTCTGGTTAAAAGGGCGGTTACTAAGGAGATAAAATCTCATATAGCAGGTCATATATGAGTACTAAGTTAGTAACCGGGTGAGTCTTATCTATAATAATTAAATAGTTGTAAATGTATATATATACGTTTGTAAACATAATACCTCAGAGTACTAATAAACAGTTAAGACAAGACTGTCGAATTAAAAATAAAAAATAAAAAAACAAAAAGAATCCAGATTGATATTTTCGAGTCATAAAATGGATCAAAGTAGACCCTGTTTTGTATATAATGCATAATCATCCTACTGCTAAATACTTAGGAATTAATGCTATATATTATAAAATTAAAAAATGCTATTATTGAAACCAAATGTATAGAAATATATTAAAACTTGTGAGCAATGCCAATGTAGAGGCAAAGCTCGAAGAAAAGAACCATTACATTCTATTAAAATAGAACAGGTATTTGAATAAATTTAGTAGGACTCTTACTCATAACCAACTTAAATAATTGATATATTATTGTTGCTACAGATTATCTAACTTGATGGCCCGAAGCCCAAGCTGTACCTGATGCTAGTGCCTTAACTCTCACTAAATTTACCTTTACAGAAATTGTATGTCGATATAGAATTACCAAGATAATACTTTCTGACCAAGACCTAATTTTCGAAGTGATATGATTAAACTTCTGTGTGAAAAGTTCTTGATTTACTACAAGTTTTCATTACTATACCACTTTCAGACCAATGGAATAGTTGAACATCTAAACAGAACACTATGTGAATTACTTGCTAAAGTTACAACAAGCCAAACTTGAGATAAACAACTATCTGCTGTTTTATTTATATACTGAACAAAAAGATATACAACAACGGGATATACACTATTTCAATTGGTATATGGTAGACAAGCAATACTATCTATTGAAGTACTATTACCAATCTCTGAATCTAAGCTAGAAATTGATCTACAAAATAGTATTTTAACTCGCACTTATGGGTTAATGGATAAATTAACAGAATTTCAGGAACAAGCTAAAAAGAATACTAAAAAATTACAAAAAAAAACAAAAGCAAAGATATGATGCTCGATTAAAACCAGAAGAATTTGAAGTTAGTGATAAAGTATAGCTTTAACAAAAAGATATAGAAGCCTCAAAATCTGTTAAATTTGAGAACAAATGTAAAGGACCTTATTCTATTTGCACTAAACTCAGAAATGGTGTATACAAGTTATAAACTGAAAAAGACCAAATTTTAAAACAAAACTTTAATAGTGATAGACTTGAAAAATATCATAAATGACAAAGATGGGAACTACAAGTTGTTATTGAAACTCAATAGATAAAAGACTTAGAATTTTATTAGTTTAAAATTTTATTAAATTTATTTGTTAATTTATTTATCAAACTTAGAATAGTTACATTAGATAAATAGTTTTATTAAAATTAGGAATTAAAAACCAAAAAATTTATTATTAAGGAAAAAGAAAGTAAAATAAAACATAGAACAAAGAAGAACCGGAACAACTACCAACTTGACCAAACTAAAACTTGAACTACTTTCCACAATATACTATAATGCCTTAACCTCTGACTCCAAATCCCCTATCTCCATTTCCAAATCTGTCACCCACACCCTGAGCTTATTTTTTTCTTCTTGCAACCTTGCTATCTGCATTTCGTGCTAGTAATTAAGCCACACCAGCTCTGTCGAATTATGCTCCTTAACCTGAGCTTGCAGATTTTCAATCTGGTTTTGCAAACCCTGAATTACAGAAGGAACGGACTGGCTACGAGTAATACATGGCATCTAGCTTTAAAACAACAAAAAAAGATTAGAAAAAGAATATTTTTTCCAAGATAGATACACTTAAAAGACAAAAGTATAGAAAAAGAAAAAAAAGAGAAAAAGACAAAGAGAAAAATATCCACTAAGGCCATATATTCAATTATGCAAGTCATGAAGAAAATCAATTGTCCAAGTACGAAGGAATGTCAGCTCACTCAGACATAGAAGGCTGGTGGTTGCCTTGAAGAAGTAAAGCCAACAAGGTTTAGCACACAACCCAAAAAGTATACTTACTTTTGACAGAAAAGCAAAAAACAAAGACCAGGAAGACAAGAAAAATTTAACAAAGAATTTATTGCTAAAAGAAAAAAAGAACAGAGTATTAGATAAGAAAGTTTTTAATATAAAGAAATATGGAAAAGAAAATAGAAAGGACTATACAAGAAAAAAGAAGATTTGTATATAGAATTTTGAAAAACAAATATATGGAAAAACAAGAATATAAATTGAATTAAAAACAATAAAATAATTTTCTCAGAACAAAGAAAATTATTACATGGCCGAAACAAAGAAAATCACAAACAATAATGATATAATTTACAAATTTAGACAAAGATATACAAATTAAAAGCAGAAGCTAAATTTAGACATACAAAAATAGAAGTTCGATGGATCACACAAATTTTAAGAGAGGAAAGACAACAAAAATAACAAACACATACTAGGCTGAGAATTTTTGCCAAATATTGCCAAGCTATAGCTAAAACAATTGCAAAACATGTGGGGAATGCAAAACAAAACACATGTAAACAGATTGTAGCATGTTGGAAACACAAGGAACAAGCATGAGCTAAATGAAATAGAAAGTCAGTTCAATTTTATAGCATGAATACCCACTTCAACAGATATTTAAAGGACATAAATTCACTTTTCTTTAGCTTTAATTCCAACAACTCTTACCTTACAATCTTATAAAATACTTTAACACACTTGACAAAATCTTTAAAACACTATCCCAAAAATGACTACTCCTCTTGTCTGGTTTAATTCACAAGTGTACTGCAAAACATATGAGTTGCACTAGCTATGTCACAACTTGCAATATACCAGAACCATTATTGTTAAACCAAACAATATAACAGTTATACAGAATAAACAGCATGCATGTTTTATTCTGGTTATAGCAAACAATACTTCTGTTATTGAGGATCATCTTACTAAATTAAATGCTAATCTATTACCAAAAGTGAATGACCAAATTTTTCCTGTGACAGTTCTCAAGAAAGAAGACCCTAATAAGGAATTTGTAGAACTTTTCAAGTTATATAATGATATTTACAACTAATACAAACGTAGAAGCCAATGCTATATTTCTGCCTTTGCTTATGCATACTATATAGAAGCCAAGTTGTGGTATGATAGAATAACTAAACAGAACAAGATTACTGCCCTTGTAGGAAAAACTCAGGTCAAGACTTATCTATAGATATTTTATTTATTTGATGTTCAAAGATATAATTATATTTACTGAATAGAAGTAATGAAAGTCAAAGATTTTAATGATATTAGCAAAGAGAATTATGATGAGCTCATAACTCTCAGTAAGAAAATTGCTGAAGTGCAACAAGTTTAGATTTTACAGAGTAAAATCTTAAGGAAAGGAAAATGTATAAAATAGATATAACAGTAGCATAGAATAGTTAGTTTATATTCAAGTATTTGTATTATTATTATATTATTAGTTATTATTTTTTTTTTAGCTCTTTGACAGTCTTGCCAGAGCTTAAATACAATACTTTATTAAACAAACTTGGATGGTATAAATAATGACAGTATGAAAATTGCAAACCCGACATCACCAGGCTGCATCTAGTGTACCCAAGAGCAATGTGTCACACAAACCTACATGTAAGTTAGAAGATCTTGTCAGTCCACTAAGAGCATATTCCTTTATTCTTACTTTTTTCACTGAGAGCAAAAGAAAATAATGTTTCATATTCTCAATACTAGAATGTACATCAAGAAGAAAAGGAGTTTACATACAAAAAAGAAACAAAACAAGAAAGAGAAAATAATAAAGAATAAAAATGGGGAAACAGAAAGTGTAAAAAAAAAAAACAAAGAAATATGCCCTGACAAGTAGAGGCAAAACAGGGTTTTTTTCATCTGGCATCTATCTTGCTTATAATTTAGTATTTGCATCGTCAAATTAATAAAAATTATCTAAAACACATTTATTTACCCAAATTTATATCAAAAAGGATATCATTTTGTCATAATAGGGTATAAATTAGTATTTGTGTCATCACTTAAATGATGATAAATTTGTGTTTGCATCATCATTCTAGCACAATGATATTATTTTTTGTATATCTAGAATGCAATCTTCTGCTCAAATTTATATCAAAAGATAACAATTATTTATGCTATATTGTTTGCTATCATTTAGGCATCAAAAATCTTAATTAGTATACCAATAATATTATATATCTAAAATATATTTTTTTATCTAAATTTATATCAAAAAGGATACAATATTATTTGTTATAGCAGAATTCATTCTAAAGTCAATTCTTACTGGCACAAAAATTATATATCTGAGTGTAAATTTTTAATAATATGTCACTTCATGGATGTAAAATTTTCAAAGAGTCTTGAGCTATTTCCCGAAGTCTATTAATAAAGAAGTAGAAGAGTTTCTTAATATATGAAAGCAAATACAATAGTAACAACAAATACCAACTTGAAATTTTCCATAAATATTTTCAACTCATAAGTATCCATTGAGGAGGTAATTTAGTATTAGAATGAATAATTAAAAGTTCTTTTCTAACAAAAGATCACTTTGGTCCATTGTCTTCATTATCTTCGAGCCAGGATAAGATAGGTTGATTTTTTTGTACCAAAAATTTCTTAATATGATAAATTTGAGGAGACCAGTTCATATCAGTTGCACACTTAAATTCACCTTCTAACTTACCAGGTTTAAGTAAATATCTTACTGAGATATTATAAGATAGCTTGGATTCATCAAAGCCTATAAGCTCATTGCATAATTTAGAATAATTTTTTTTATTTTTATAGCTTTAGCAAGAGCCATGCCAATTAATCTTGTTACTGAGTTATTAAGCTTATCAATAATTATATAAAGATTTTTAACCCAAGCTCTTAATCTCTTAGATATAGACAACAATAAATCAGAAGCATCCTGTAATCGAAACAATCTTTCAGCTAAAGTATGATTAAATCTTTCAACAATAGCTTGACTTTTCTTGGAAGTGTCAATCTTAATTTTAACATTATATTTATTCATTAATTCTTTATAGTCTGATTTAAATTCAGAACCAGGATCAACCATTAATAATTTAGGCCAAATAAAAGAACATTTGGAATTACTATAAACTTTTTTAAAAGCTTTAGCAACACTACTAGATGTCTTATCTGTTAAAGGTACTGCCCACTTAAATCTTGAAGCAATATCAACTATACATAAACAATATTTATATATTTTGTTATTAATTGTATCATGAGGCATATAAAGAATATTAGCTTAATGGCATTTATTAGGAACCTGTATACTATTAAATGAAGCTTGTAAAATAAACTTTGGCCAAGACTTATGAATCTAATATAAAGCCTGTCTTTTAAGCCATTCTTCTACTTCAGCTAATGTAAACTCAAACCAACTACACTCTGAAGCATTAAAAAATTCTTAACAGTTCTTTGATAATCTGAAGGTTAATAATATATTTTTTGCAATGCAATAGATATTTCAAGTTTTTTCACTTTTTCAGAATCAATATATATTAAGGGATGGAGCATAATAAAAGATCAAATAGATTAGTTAAGGCTGAAGAAT
>CAJVPY010002195.1:0-16825 GCA_910591965.1 Dentiscutata erythropus | reverse complement strand
TTATTGAGCTATTATCAATCTTATTCTAATCGTGAAAGTAATACTTATTGTTAAGTATAATAGATTAGCTGCCAATGTGGTTAAGCTTGGACTTACTGAATAATGCAAACGATAAGTAATTGTAATTTCTTTGTTTTCTTAGTATTATGTGATTTTCTTATCGTGACGTGTTATTTGTAACACTTATTTTTCTGGTTTTATATTTGTATCCGCCAGGCAATTTATTTGTTTTGTTTTTAGATATTTTCTTGGTATAGATAGATTAATTAGTAAAATGATTTTCCAGGAATTTTACTTGTGTTTCCCTATAAATCAGAAGTGCTGTATGAGCCCGGCTGATTTTTAGAATTGTACTAAAATATATGTAATTTAACATTTTTTAAAACCTAAATAACTTTTAATCTACTATTTTATTTGAATAAAACAACTACCAAAATGTTCGACTCGATATAGCGATTTTAATGAGCCCGAAATCACCCAAATGCAATCACTGGATACTGAGATAGATAAGGTTTTTTGCAGAGGTGACACACTTACAAGGAGGGAGATTGGTTAGCTGTGGCCTAACCAATCTTCTCACCCTATAAGTATGTCACCTCTGCAAAAAACCTTATCTATCTCGGGATCCAGTGATCGAATTTGGGTGATTTTGGGCTCGTTAGAATCGCCATATCGAGACGAACATTTTGGTAGTTTTTTTATTCAAAATAAAATAGTAGATTAAAAATTATTCAGGTTTTAAAAAATGTCAAACTATATATATTTTAATACAATTCCAAAAATCAGCTGAGATGATATCTTTGAAAGTGCTTGTAACCCGACTTATAGATGACTTGCTAACACCTAAGTGTTCAGCAATTTTTGTCAGATCTTAAATTACATATATCTGATATCTGTTATTGAATATTTTATCAATAACCAAATCGGCCAAAAAATCATCTGGCAAATTTTATCAGGTGTCCCAGGAATTATGAAAATACTGTAAGCAGGGTTGTTGGTGGTAAACTTACCGTGGTAAGTTACCGGTAAATTATGTTAAATACCATGGTAGAATACCAAATACACATTTGAAAGTCCGTACATTATCAAAAAATTTCGTAATAGTAGGCAATTAACAGACATAAAGCACTGGGGTGTGCGATCAACTATGTAAATCAAAACTATATGTAGTATCATATAAAAATTCATTATTGGAGATTTTTTTATAATAAATGTATATCAATATATAAATATAGACCTATATATAAATTTTTTTGAAATTAATTAAAGCGAATGCAATAATAATATAAATTTGCTTATATATACAGTATATACATTTATAATTTGCAATTAGTTTAACAAGTTATTTAGAAGGTTTAATGTGGCTTCTTTCCCAACTTGTATTTGTTGAGTTTCTTGTAGTATAGTAGTTTTTTGATGCTTTCTTTGAGAGCGTATTTTTTCAAGACCCAAATTCAAATTTTCCTATTCAATCTTACTTGAAGCTAAATGAAGCTTGGATTCCTTTAAAGATCATAACATATTGGGATGAGTCTTTAAATCAAGCTTATTGAAAAGTCTCTTGACCTGCTGCTGGTAGACAACAATAAAATAAATATGTGTTTTAATGAAGCTATAAAGATTAGGAAATTCATACAATTTGGAATCTGTATTTATACAAAAATCTTCAAATTCTTGATGAAATGTACTATCACTTAATAATGACTTGTACAAGCCAAAATCACTTGTATTTTCATTATTAATATCACTTTTTAAAATTAGTTGCATATTTTAACTCTAATTCTGTAGGTGGTCGAATTCAAGGCTTTTTAAGAACCATAAATCGATAGCTATTAGCAAATATTCAAGCACAATTTCCACCAAGCTAACAAATTATTAATGGCAGGTGTAACTATGAATTTATCTATTTCTCAAAATATTTATAAGTTTTAGTAATTCCACATTCCAAATTATCAAACAATTGTTTGAATTCATAATTTGATAATATATCCATCGCCTCCAATAGCTTATCAGAAAAAAAAATTTCAAGTTATCTTTGAGATTTTTTCTATTTATAAACTTTCTCTGTTATTTCATATTCATGTCTACTAGGTGGTAACTGAACTAACTCACCATTTTGTATAATACGTGAAATGGGATCTTGACTAACCATAAATTATATTAAAGGTTCATAGAAATGTTCTGCAAAATTAACTAGACATTTTATTTGAACATTTAATATTGGATTTATTATCCATGATTTAAAAAGTTGACAATCCTTAAAATATGATTTGGAAGTTTTATGATAGTTTTCTAATTGAATAATGAACTATTGAGTAAATTGTTTATGAGCTTTGGTCAAGGTACTGTTTTGCAGTCTGTAATTCATAGCCCCAATGAGATCTAAGTAGCATTTGATACTGATTATAATAATATCCTAATAATTTATCATACAAGTTTTTGATTATTTCAGCATTAATATTAAGTGGCTTGTTTTTGCTACTTGAGTTGTATCCATCATGTAAATTTTATGCTAAATATAAAAGGTTATAAGGATATGAATTTCGAGAGAATCTAGTTAAAAGAGTTCCAAATGCTTCTTGTTTAAAATAATCAAGTACAATTTGTATAATATAGAGCCCACAGCTGACTCAAAAGGTGTTTGCACCAGTTTTTTTATTAAAAAGAGAAACTGTATCTTTTTTATTAGATGACATATATGCTATATTATCTGTGGTCCACACTTTATATTTCATAACATCAAGACCTTCATTTTGAATTAATTCAATTACAATATTAGATACAGTTTTACTATTACATCTAAGAATATTTTCAAAATGTGTTGTTACTACAATAGAATTTTGTTTTTTTTCATTCCAAGCTTGATAGCATATAACTAGATTCTTTATTTTGTCATGAGTAGATTTGTTGACTATGATTTCAAAAGCTGGTGCTTGTATAATTTGAAAGATTTGAGTTAAATTATAAAAATTAGAGACATCATGATGCTATATACAAAGAGTTGAAGTTGATATCTAATTTTAAAGAGGTTCACTAATCAAGAATTTATAAATAAGATTTGTATATTCAATAGTAGATTTCATGGATATATTTCCTACTTGTGAAATACTACTGGCAAGCCAAACAGTATTGGATAAATATTCTTGCTTATTAATTATAAAAAAGGATTTAATTTTGTTTTTAAATACAGTGTCAGTAATTTTTTGTAAATTTTGAACCAAAGAACAGATCTCTAAAATATGATGTAATTTTTGATTATGTAAAATTTTGTTTTGTGCCCCAAATGATTGTGTTCGTTCAATTAATTTTTTAGTTTGACAGAAAAGCTTTTTATTTTCCAATACAAGTTTGCTATTTATATCTTGTAAAAATTTATTTGATGATTGAAACTTGTAAAGAATATTAGAAATATAATCATATGCTTTTTTTTGAAGATATGGTAATAGAAGTTTGCCTTTATCAGACTTTTTTGAGTAATGTATAGTTGTGATAAGATTACTTGCTAACTGTATCTCTTTATTAGACAGTTGTTGAATTAAAAAGTTAAATCAGATTTTTTGATATTCTTCATTAAAAATTCTATCATCATGTAAAACTTCTTGCTCATTATTAATGTTAATGATTTCACAATTTGGAAGTTTACCATCACTGGTTCTATTATTTGAAAGTTTAATTAAGAGTTTATAAGCATCATCAAGTTGTTTTTGGTTTAAATCATATAATAGCTCTTCAATCTTCATGATATTCTTATTGCGAGACATAATTCGACAACTTTTCAAGCTTTTTTAAAATGCTTGTCAAGCTTGAAAACATCACTTATTTGATCTGTAAATTCTCATTTTGGCAAATTTACTAATTATTTCTAAATTTGGATATTTAGATCCAAATTTGTCTTGTTTTAAGGTAATCAAAACTAGTAAAATTAATAACTGCCTTAAAAGAACAAAGTTATATTAAAAGATTTTATGATTAAAGCAAAAATACTACTGACTAGCAAGTATCTTTATTTTTTTTAATATTAAGAAATATAAAATAGATTTTTTTATAAATTGTTGGTTCAAAATTTAAATATTGATGTAAGAAACTTTTAATATAACTTTGTTAAAAATATGTTTAAATGTAATTTCATATCAAAATAATTAAAAAAGATTATGTAATCCTATCCTTGTATCTAAAAATGTATATATAATTTTTACTATTTAAAACATATATAAAAGTGATAAAACGCTCTGATCACTGTTTTAATCATTAGACCTATAAAAAATCTCTATAAAAAATCTCCAATAATGAATTTTTATATATACTACACATAGTTTTAATTTACATAGTTGATCGCACACCTCAATGAAGCACAAATACTTTTGGAATAAAGTATAGATTACTTTTACAGTAACTTACAGTAACTTACCAGTAACTTGTCATTTTGGTAACTTATAATAAATTACTGTAATTTTACAACTCTGACTGTAAGATCATATAAAGTTAATTACAACTATTTTCATTATTTCTAGTTAAGTAATTTTTTGGCATGATTAGTATATAAAAAATATATTTTTAATTTATCCAATTTTTATTTACTGTAATATTGATATAATATCTATATCATAAATTAAATTACATCGTTGGTTTAATTTTAAAAATTACCATAATACTTGTTTTACAAATTATTTTATTATTTTACTGTAATGTTAATATTATTAAATTTTTGGTTGAATGCTTGCCCAATATGCTTGGTGTGTTTAATTTGTATGAAAGTTTATAGGAAAGACTGTTCTTGTCAACTAATAAAACTTGATATAAAATATAAAAAAGGCTCCAGATATCAAATTAGCTTTTATAATAAATATATTATATAGATAGGTACTAATATTAAAAAAGTTAGATACAATCAAGAATTCATCAATTGGACTAAAAATTCAACTAAAGTTGAGGTTCCAAAAAATCAAAACTTAATTAATATTTGTCAAAAATATATTAATGATCAACAAAATCAAAGTGAAACAGTAAATCTAACAATTAATGATTCTTTAGAATATTTATTATCCATAACAAATACTTTTGAGTTATCTGACTTTCCTAAAGTAACTACAACTAATTTAGAAATTAATAGTGAAAAGATTCTAAATTGGATATTATTAATATGAAAGAACCTAAATCAGAAGCTATTATTATTATTTGCAAAATGATTTATTTTTGATAAAATCTATAGGTTACTGCATGCCCAATTGTCTAATTGCAATTAATTATATATAATTGTTGTGATTTTTTAGCAACTATCTAATCAAATTCAATAATTTTTTTTTTATTTGCATTTTATAAATCTATAGGGTTCAAATAAAAAAAAATCATTGAATTTAATTAGGTGGTTGATAAGATATTATCACTTAAAATTTTTTAAAATGTATTGTTTATTATAAATAATTAACCATAGCTGCTACAACAAATTTGGACCAGCAGATTCTCAATTTTGATTGGCTAATGGCTGAGGATCTTTAAAATTTTGACCCATATTACAAAATTGTTTACTAATTTCTGGCCGGAATTAACTTTTAATTTTTTGTTACAAAAATATAATTTTTTAAAAAATAAGTCCACATTATAGTAAAATTGGCCCAGGTACAATTTTTATTTAATAGGTGCTATAATTTAGAGTTGGCATTACATAAATTACATTTTATGTTATATGAAATTACATTGTAATTTATGAAATTGTAATGTAACTTTATATTAAATAGTGTATTGTTATATAATAATTGCACTAGCATTAAATAAGTTTTGCCAATATTAATAGTTATTTGTCATTATATTTAGAACTGTAATTTTATACTTACTTTAATACCAGATTTATAAAAGTTTTGGCCAAAATTATTCATATAATCAAAATTATATGTAATTTTGATTTCTGAAATTTATATCAATTTACGTAAAATTACATAAAATTTATAGTAATTTGCCAACTCTAGTATGATTTCATTAGTAAAATTATGAGTAATTTCAGCCTAATTTTTTGATTGTTGCTCTTAGCCAATCAAAATTGAGAATCTGCCAGTTCAATTTTGTGCGGCATCTAGATTCAATTCATAAATAAAAGCTGTACTAAAATTTTCTTAAAGCTTTGATCAAAGATATTTCAGCAACTACTTGATAAATTCAATAAAATTTTTTTTATTTGAATTCTATGAATCCATAGAATTCAAATAAAAAAATTTTTATTGAATTTGATTAGATGATTGCTAAGATATCTTTGTTCAAAGTTTTTAAAAATATTGTCTAAACTGTGCCAAATTTTTCCTAAAACTTTGAACAAATATATCTCAGAGGCCACTTAATCAAATTCAATAAAAATTAGTTTATTTGAATTATTATAACTATCTATAAAATTCAATAAAAAAATTTCATCAAATTTTATTAAGTAGTTTCTAAGATATCTTCACTCAAAGGTTTAGGAAAATTTTGGTACAGCTTAGATAATATTTTTAAAAACTTTAAACAAAGATACCTTAGCAACTATCTAATCAAATTTGATAAAAATTTTTTATTTGAATTATTATAACTATCTATAAAATTCAATAAAAAAATTTTATTGAATTTTATTAGATGTTTTCTGAGATATCTTTACTCAAAGTTTTAGAAAAAATTTGCATAGCTTAGACAATGTTTTTAAAAACTTTGAATGAAGATATCTCAGCAACCACCTAATCAAATTTGATAAAAATTTTTTTATTTGAATTCTTGGATCTGTAAAATTCAAATAAAAAAAAGTTTATCAAATTTATCAAGTAGTTACTAAAATAACTTTGCTCAAAGTTTTAAGGAAATTTTGATACAGCTTCTATTTATAATAAATAATGCATTTTAAAAAAAAAACTTTGAGCAATGATATCTTATCAACCACCTGATTAAATTCAATGAATTTTTTTTTATTTGAACTCTATAGATTCATAAAATGCAAACAAAAAAAAAATCATCAAATTTGATTAGATAGTTGCTGAGAAATCACAACAATCACATATAATCGATTGCAATTGAACATTTTGCAATTAGTAATAATATACTAATATTACATCCCAACCAAAGTTCTATCTTGGATTGTAATTCAAACAAGCACCAGTCAGGTTTTTTTTCATTAAAACTTTAAGATAATTTATATCATTCATGCTTAAAAAATATGGTTTTCCTAAAAGCAATGAAATTTTTTCAATACAACTATATCTTTAAAAATATACAAGATCCCAACTTATAAAAGATATGCTAACATCTAAGTGTTTTGCAATTTTTTGAGTTGATAGGCCTTCTAAATTTTTTTCAATGATTTGCTAACAAATATAGTTGAAGTATCATATTTTTTGAATTTAATTTTTATTAAATTTATTATATTAAGAAAATAACTTAACCAAATTAGCCAAAAAATTATTTGGCTAATTTTTTATTAGGTGTTCTAGGAATAATAAAAATAGCTGTAATTGTTTCTCATAACCCAGCTAGGTTAGCTTTTGTAAATTTTTGATACAAAATTTTCTATAGCTGTTTTCATAAATTCTAGAACATATAAAAATTTTCTTGTTTACTGGAATCTTTTTGGTTTTATCCAATAAATTACCTAACTCTTCAGAAACTACATCACTGTTTCTGAACTGAGGGTTTGAAATAGCAATATAGTTTCTAGGATAAAACTAAAAAGATTCTAGAAAACAAGAGAATTTTTAGGTGTTCTAGAATTTATAAAAACAACTGTAAGTTATTTACTATAAATACTTCTGGGTAGATTTTTAATAAAAATTTTTATACATTTTTAATATTTTTGACAAAAAAAAATATAAAATTTTATAATTTAAAAATTAAAAGCCAGGTGAGTAAGCCACTTCTAAAATTCTATGTTATGAGAAACAATTATTTAATTTTGTTTGGCCTAATATAAAAATTTTTATAACTTTTTTTTTCATATAAGGATAAAAATTTTAGTTTTTTTAAAAAAAGTTATCTATCTGGGTAATAAGAAACAATTTTTATTTGTTCCTTAAGCAGGGTAGATCAATCGAATTAATGATTCAGAGTTAGGCGAATCAATTATTATCACCAATCAATTTTATAGTAAAAGTAAACAAGTTTAAATGAAAGTATTTTGATAACTATTTGACCAAATTCAATGAAAATTTTTATTTGAATTCTATAAATCTGTAGAATTTAAATAAAAAAGAATTTATAGTTGTTTTGCTCAAAGTTTTTGTCACAGTTTTTATTGTTTGAATTTTTAAACTTTAAGAGAAGGTATCTCAACAACTATCTAACTAAATTTGATAATAAACTTTTTTATTTAAATTTTACAGATTTGTAGAATTCAAATAAAAAACTTCTATTAAATTTTAGTTATATACAGTACCTAACAAAAGTTCTTTCATACCTGTAATTTCTAAAAATTTATATGTAGAAGTATGAAATTTTATATAGGCATAGTATATCGCATATGCAGATTATACTAAACTTCTTTGAGCATTGTATATAGTAAAAATACTCATGCTTTTTATACCCAATTTTTAATCAAAAAATGTCTCTTCTTTTATATAAGTGATATGAAAATTACCTTTTTAACCAGCCACCAAAGAGTTTCAAGCTCTCAATGTATAAAATAGCAAAGAAGGTTTGCTGTAATAAAAAAATAGTACAAGAATAGGCAAAAAGATAGCAAGAAAGTAAAAATATAAGCAACAAACCAAGGTTGGGTCTTCAAAAAAACTATTACCCAAAGACAGGACAACCAGATTTTGAAGCTAGCAAGGCATCTCAGTATCAGAAATCTACTATAAGCTTCTAAAACAAAATGTAGACATTCACATGTATACTATTCAATAGTGTCTTGGTAAAGGTTGGCTTATTATTATAAAAAATTTGTGAAGTCTTTGCTTAGAGAGAAGCATTAAAAAAATGACTTTTGTAAGCTAAGACACATAAGGATTTTGGCTGAAATTCCATAATATTTACTAATAAAAGTACCTTTCATTTAAATCAATAGTTAAAAAGACTTGGTAGTTTATTGGGGCAAAGAAAATAATTCATTCTTATCAAGCATCTGTTGAAGGTTCACATATAGGATGTTTTTTTTCTTTGGGCTTTAGAAGATTAGTTTGTTTTACATATAACCTTAATATATAATATATAATCACCTTGTACAAAACAGCCCTTCTACTTTCTATTATAGACCTTTTTGATAAAGGTTATAATAGTTAGATTTTGCAGCAGAACAATAACCTAAAGCACCATTCAAAAATTGCAAAGATATAGGAGAAAAATAATGTTGAAATTCTCAATGTCACCCAACCAAAACCTGATCAAGAATGTCTAGGAACTTATGAAAATGAACCTGGCAAAAAAAAAATCAAAAAACTTAGTTGTCTGAAGAGTCAAATAACAAAAGAATGAAATCAATTGCCTAAAGAGTATGCAGCTAATTTGGTAAAAAGCATGAAGCATCATGTGGAAGCCCTAATTGAATCTGAGAGCAATTATACTATGCATTAATTTTTATGCATTCTAATATACTTTTAAATAAAAAAATTTTTTCCTACCATATCTCTGTGCTGAGTTATAGGTACGAGAAAACTTTTGTCAGGCACTGTAGTTGTCAAGATACTTTCACTTAAAGTTTTGTTGATAATCAATTGATTTGCCTAATCCTAGATCATCAATTCGATTGATCTACCCTACTTTAAAGAACCCCTTATTAGAAAATTGTCTCATCTAGTGCTGAAGAATAAAAATAGAGAACAGGTATTTTCACACCTGATTTTGATATTTCTATACCTTTGATCACAAGCATAATACATAAAGTGTATTATAGTTGCAGCAAAAATGAAGTGCTATATTACATTACTCAATTTTAAGCCGGAATATTTGGATCACACATCGCAATATCTTTATAATTTCATAATAATTTATAATTTACAAGGGTGTAAAAATACC
Source organism: Dentiscutata erythropus (assembly GCA_910591965.1). Lineage (NCBI taxonomy): Eukaryota > Fungi > Glomeromycota > Glomeromycetes > Diversisporales > Gigasporaceae > Dentiscutata > Dentiscutata erythropus. The sequence goes on along the minus strand of CAJVPY010002195.1, from coordinate 6,868 downwards.
TGTTCCCTAAAAATAATTGGATGATAGTAATAGATATGGCATTGATCTAGTAAAACTTCGCCAAAGAAACATAAAAAAATGAATAAAATTGAGGGGCTCTTGATGAATTATAAATGTTGAATGATTTTTTTCCAGAAATTTTTTTTTTAACAAATCGAATAGAAAACAAACGTCCATATCATATCAAATAATTTGCGAAAATAGTATAAGCATTAGGTCTTGTACATATTCACAGTAGATATGCTTATATATGGGTGCCTAAATTATTTTTGAAAAATCGTATTTTCGGCAAATATTTTAGCATTGCAAAATTTTTTATATGAAACTCTTCGAAATAACTATATTATATGATGTGGTTTGATGAAAAAAGCTCAAAAAATTTCGGCAATAATTTCGGCAAATATGAAAATTAATTTCGGCACTATATAAACTAATTTCAGCTGCCTAAATACCATAATTACTATTTTATTAAAATGGGCAATTTAGGCACCCATGTATAGATATGCTAATTCGAGAATAAAAAAAAGCTAATTCTAATGCCCAGAGGTGTAATTAACTGGGGTAAAATCACCACCCAAAAAGTTTCAACTATCACGTGATAAATATATTAAGTCTTGATCAAATAAAAAATTTATAGACAAAAAAATAATATTTATTACTGTCATAAAGTATTATTATTACGATTTTTCTAAATATTTAGAATATTCTATTGTCTTTTAAAATAATTATAATCCTCCTCCAATTTATGCAATGGCTCAAAATTTTTATTATTGATCCATTTGTTACTATTTGGATTAATCATGTTATCTTCAATAATTTTTTGTTGTGTTCTGGATTCAGAATTATAAAACTTTTTGCTCAAATAAGAAATCAGTTATAGTCTTCCAGAAGAGCATTCATAAGATTTTCTAGTGTAATTGCATTTGCCTGATTAGTTTTTATAATTTTATTTCTTTTTTCGTCTATCATTAGTGGAAATTTTGGTTATGATGAATAAGGTGTATTTTTGAATATTGTGTTATTTGATTTTATGTCTTTAAAAGATTGCAATGATTGTTTACATTTTGAAGAATCGAAAGAAACAAAATCATTTCTGAATCAATTAATATTTATTAATATTATATCATGATGAATTGAAACTTTTTTGGGTGGCGATTTTACCCCGGTCGGTGTAATTTCGAATTTCGGCCTAAATTAAGCTTAATTCGGGCCATTATGAAATAACGCCCAGAGGTGTAATTTCGAATTTCGGCCTAAATTAAGCTTAATTCGGACCATTATGAAATATATAAAAGATACCGTTCTGATTTTTCTATACATGAAATTCATTTTGTGGATTGGATGCAAAGATGATGTTATAATCTCAGTCACTCCAAGTGTAATTAATGATCAAATATTATTAAGTTATACAGTTATAATAACATACCGCTCACAATTCCGATAGGGTCTCAATGAGAGGTATAACGATAAGTTTATTTAATTATGCCCACCAAATCATGAGGTATTGAAATTAATGTACTTTTTTATTATATTACATATAATCACTTTTATGATAGTGGACGATTTTTATGCCATTCGATTCCTCTCATTGAGAGGAATTGAATGATATAAGAATCACCCAATTTGGATCATCGAGCCACGAGATATTCATTTTTAAGCCATTTAGACATGTAGAATGCATATAGAATACTATAGTAAAGGGTATTGTGACGAATCATGAATATCTCGCGACCCGTGATCAGAATCCAATGATTTTTATACCATTAGATTCCTTTTGATGAGAGCCGGATTCTGACGAGATATTTACGATTCGTCACAATATCTTCTAGCACAAGAAATCTTATTTTTTTAATGAAACTTTAGATTAACATATCTCGGGATCTAGTGATCAGAATCGAATTCTTATAACGATCGATTCAGCTCAGTGAGACGAATCGAATGATACCAAAATTACTCGATTCTAATCGATAAATCACATGATACGTTCGAAATTTTGTTAACTTCGTCATAATACCCCTAATGCCCTTATATAATTATACGTAACAAAGTTCATTTGATTAGATATTACATTATGCTAACCATTTATTTTGTAATGAATGTAAAAAAGAATATATATTTATAAAATGTAATATATTAATTGTAATGCATTTAATAACATGCATCTAATAGCATGCATCCAAATCTTGAATGTTTATGAACTTATATTTACGTTGGTAGTTATTTTCATTATTATTATTTTAGTGTACAGTACTATATTCCTGGCCCTTCTAAACGATACAAAGAAATTCCTTTGGTCCCTTTATTAAAGGAACATCCCCAGATAATACCTTGCCCATTTATTCCTCTACCCAAATATTGTACATCAACTCCTCTAACAACATTTTCTACAATTCTTCCGGTATTTATACTTCTTATTTCTATCATATTTTTACCAAATCCAACAACGAAAGATTCACCATCAAGTTGGGTTGATTTCAAAAATTCCACATGTAATGGTATAAAAGTCCATTGAAATACAACAGTAGAAAATGGTCTCCCTTTTGAATCTACGATCATAGATTTTGTTCCAAATGTTGCGAAAAACAATGAGTGCAGATCGCTCGTATATTGCAATGAATCTATACTTCCGGTCTCAAATATTGGTATAGGATTTAACATTGTTGAAGGATCTGCGTTAATTGTAGAATCATAAGGTGGTGGAATTGTGAAATTGTCGGATACGAACTCAGGATCTAAGGATGGAATCCATGGAAGTTGAGAGAATGTTTGCCATTGCGAAGATTCATGAATGAAAGAAGGTAACGGAATTATATTGTGAGACTCAGGTTGTAATTGTGGATCAATGGAAACCTCACGAACTCTTGCATCATCAACACCGATTAATATTACTTCAGTATGAAATACTGCTACAATATCCACTAATTGATCTTCGTGCATACACAATTGAATAAATTTAGGTGTTTGAGGTAACCAATAAGTTCTTGTGTGTATGAATTCTGGTTTTCGATCTACATCCCCAAAATCCAATTCAAATAAAAAAATGTTTTGCTTTGACATTACTGTTAAATATGTCCTCGTAGGTCCACTACGTATTACAAATGATAGGGCCATTTTTGTGCTTGGTAATTTTGAGTAATCGAGCGTCCATTGAGCAGAAAAATTTGCATTACGAACTTCTGTAGATAAATTCGAATTTATTTTCAATGATAATGGATTCTGATTACTAATATTGCGTCTATTAGATGTCAATAAAGTATTTGTATGTGAAGTATAAGAAGTTAAAGAAGATGTAGAATCTTCGTTTCTACGTATAGAATTTGTATCTTGACTTGTATTTTGATTAGAAGAAATAGATAATGTAGTAGAACTTGCGTTCGATACAGGAACTGATGAATCAGCATCTGGAAATGTATTGTTTGATGTGGTATTTAATGTCTCCAATGTGACAGAACGTCTTAATGATGGAGTTGAAGAATAAGGTCGATCGGAAATGAAATCGGGTTCGTATATAGAATCCACTGACCTCGCTCGTCCGTGGCTGTTAGGAGACTTTGGAGTTCTCGGGGTTCTTGGTATTCTTGGTGTTCGTGATATTTGCTTACTTTTTATCAACAACCTTAAATTATTCAAGTTATAAGTTCTAATATGGTTATTTTTTCCGGCCAATGCAATTAAAGCATTATATCTTTGAGTTATCAAAATTTCTATTTGTTTGAATCGTACGGCTTCAATAAGTCTTTCTGGTATTTGTTGTTCGGATGGAAGAGACAAATCAATGAATTCTAAACCACTACTTGACCCTAATAAAAAGTATCGATTATCAAGTATGTCTCCACATAAATATTTTTCCTTTTTATTTAATTGTTTTCCAATTGTTTTAAGTTCGAAGCATGAACCATATGTTGGATAGAACGAATATGCTGGCGCTTGATCAATTTCATCCACATTCTACAAAAGTATTATTAAATTTAGTAGAAATTTTAAAATCACTTGATAATAGACTTTGAAACTACAACCTGTGAGACGACTACTAAATTATTAGTGTGTTCGGTATCTGAGAAAGGTGGAGGAGGACTTAAAGGTTCCGGCCCTGATAAAGACATTTGATTTTTAATAAATTGGTACTAATTTTGCCGGCTAATAAATATATGCAGGAAGATTACTACAAGTTAGAAACTGAATTATAATTTATCATCTAACGCATGCACTATTAAAAAAAAAAGAAAAACTATATGTATAATAATTTAAGATACCTTTTTTTTCTCTTTAAGTAAATTGCAATACTATGAGATGAGGCGGTGTTACTATTACGTAAAAAATCCCGATACTACAATTTGATTGTCACATCTTTTTAAAGCTAATCATTTCAGTTAAAAACAAAGTAAATATGTACCACATTATGTTAATTGCATACCTTTACACTAAAACCATCCTTGCTAAATTTGGTTAATAAATTGAGCCCACAAAGGATGCGTCGTTAACGTAGTATGAATGCGTATCGATATATATTTTATTAGTTTAGACATTATGTGTATAATTGTCCGGAGTGATGAGATGATCACCAATTCATATCTCTATTTAGTTCGGACGTTTCTAATTTTATTAATATTACAATATGCCATGCTGAGTAATTTGAAAATGTTAATTTGCTATTGTTATTAAGCTATTTATCTTAAATATTGTGGTAATTTAAAATAGATTAGCCAATGATATTTTCGGCACAGGGGAAAATCACCGGAATTTTTGGGTTTTAGTGTGTTGAACGAAATCACTGAAATCACTATTTAAGGAATGGATATTATGACTAGTAGTGTCAACAGTTGAATGATTTTGGAATTGGTGTTTCAGTTTATTACTCCAGAGTAACAAGGTTAGTCTCAATGTCTAACATTTATTATACAGTAGTGCAATACCAATTGTGACGCATTAACAATACTGTACTTCATAATTGAATCGCATGATTTGAGTATCATTCGATTCTGAATCATTGATACCAAAATCATCTGATCCCAATCACTGGATTAAAATTACAAATACTGTATGTCTATGACATCATGCTTTTGAGCCATACGTGTAATAAAGCTTGCATGATTCAATGATACGTAAAATAACAATAACGATAAGCAGCAAATGTTTAATTGATGCTTACGTTATAAATGTGATAAAAAGTAATAATGTTATCGTTATGTACAAACTAAAATTTGACAACATATAGTGGCTGAGCTATTCACAATGATTCCATTGAAAACCCTTAAATCAAGAATTCTTTAAATAGCGCTAAAATTCCAAGTATAACAAGTAAAGCGTATTATTCAGAATGAGTCTGTTTTGGAGCTGTTATTTTTATCTTTTCAGGGGATTCTGAAATTTTTTAAACTGATAACTATCGATTGCTATTTAAGGCTATTAATCGATTAGTAACACCCCCGTCGATAGGAATTGATATAAATAAAATCGATAGTTATTATACTTGTCGATAGAAATCGATATAATAAAAATCGATAGTTATCATGTCCATCGATAGAAATCGATATATAAAAATCGATAGTTATCAAGCCTATTGATAGAAATCGATAATAGTTATCAATAGTTATCAATAGTTATCAATAGTTATCAATAGTTATCGATAGTTATCAATAGTTATCAATAGTTATCGATAGTTATCGATAGTTGTCGATAAATAATTTATCGATAGTAATCGATTATTAGAAACTATTGATTATTAACATTATCAATTAAAATCAATAGGGATATTTGCCGATAGCAAACACCACCGTCGATTGTTATTGATTAAGTTTAACCGATAATAATCGATTAATTGTTAGCAATCATCACTTATCAGCTTAAAAAATTTTCTGATGTTAATAAGATTTGTATTAATCGAGATGTTAATCGATTTTATAACGACTTAGTTAAAAAAATTCGTGGTGGACTTAAAAAATTTTAACCATTTAGAGAAATTCTATGAAAAAAAGTGAACTGCCTCCCATTTTGCCTCCGATTTATTGAGCAAGGTGTTTGAGAACCTTCTCAATTACATAGGCTAGCTAAAGCTTTAAAGCTCTTGACTATAAAAGAGTAGCTCGTTATTACTGCTTGAATATGCAGAAGCTTGGTTCATATTAACATGAGATTTCATAGTGATCAAAATAGTACACAAGTATTATGATATAATTTAACATTTTAGATAAAAATCAATAAGGTATGGTGATATTATTGAAACATTAATTAAAATTTAATTCCCGAAACATTTCCGATACATTTTGTCTCTTGCATGCTTAGTCGGTGATCATAAGGATTTTTACTAAAGATACTAGTAATCCATAAAGATTTTTGGGAACACGAAACTTTATATAAATAAATAAAATAATTTTGAAATTAAATGATATTAATTGCATATTTTGAGTTATTAAAGCAACTAACTTAATAATCTAAGTATATACTATAAAATAAGTAATACAGTAAGTTTATAATGTAATATATATACTTATCAAGAGGAACTTCATCAGAATCGATAGGTTTACTTTGTCAAGTTACTATAAGCATAATAATAAATATATATCATAATTTTTGAAATAATACCATTTGATATCCTTTGAGCATCTATTACGGTATTTCGCTAGTCTATAGGGTTCAGGACACGGGTAAAGAAACGAGGCATGCCTTGAATTAAGGCATGCCCTATATACCTATAGGCATGGCCCTATTTATTATTAAGGGTGTTCTCAAGCGTCTTAATCAATGGGGTAAAAAAGCGTCGGGAAATAAAATTTATTTAGCGGAAAATAGTTTAAATTAATCAAGCGTGTTTATCATTAAGATGAATATGCATAATTGATAAAGCTTATTACGTAAATATGACATTTTT
>CAJVPY010002194.1:0-16827 GCA_910591965.1 Dentiscutata erythropus | reverse complement strand
TTAAAAGTTTCGTAAATAGTTTTATTTTTCTTGAGATTTAAATTTTAGGATTTATAAATTTTTATATACTTCCGTAACTTTTCGTAAGTTTTTACGGTGCGTAAGATTTATGTAAACCAACGTAAAATTTTTACGTAAATTTACGATTTTCTTACGCACCATAAGATTTACGTAGTTTTACGCTAAATTTTACGTAGGTTTACGATTTTCTTACGCACTATAAAAATTTACAAAAGTTTACACATATATATTTTTGCTGATGTTCTTCTCCGTTTTCTCCGAAACCCATTTACTCCACCTATTAAATTTAATTATTTTTAATATCTTGTTATATTAAATTATAGTATTTGAAAATTTATTATTATTATATTTACCAGTCTTCCTCTACATTCTCTACACTTTCAACATCTTCAACATCCTCAATTACTTCTCTTTGTTTACCCTTATCTTCTTTTTTACTATTATGTATAAATTATATTAGTTACTATTATAAATTTATTTAATTATTATATTTTTACTTTTGTCTCTTTGGGTGTTTCTTATCATTCCCTTTTTGGCTACGAGACATTTTGGTTTAATTTTTTTTTAATGAAAAAGATTTTTAGTTTTAAAATTTTTTTTTAAATCAAAGATTAATTTACAAAGATAATCAAACAAATATTTAAAGTTTAAATTACATGATGAAAAATTTTACGATTGGATAATCAAGCTATACAAATAATATTTTTAAGAATTAATTTTCAAAAATTGGTAATCATTCTGATGTAGACTACTGGTTAGGATATTCACTTTGGCAGCAGAGTAACCCGGGTTCGATACCAGTGAGTAGAGCTAACCTTCCTAGAGTACTGATCTCATATAAGATACAGATGGCCACTCAGGGGATGAAATATCAGAATGAGGATATTTTTTTTTATTATTTTATTTAGTTTATTGTTTTATTATTATTATATACTTATACTATATTTTTAGTTAGATATTTATGCCTAGTATGCATAAAATAGGTCTGGGCGAATGTCACAAGCTAAAAGGTAGATTGACAAAATTGGCGTAGTAAATCTATTAATAAATACTGGTTTATCGGTTGAGGCTTATCAGCCAAAGAAGATAATGAAATCCGAAGATCAAGTCCACATAGAAGAAAGAATGAAAATCAAGAAAGAAGATCTTGAAGAGAAGCAAAGCAAAGCTTTTATTTATTTAATCATGTTGTAAATTATCATTGTAAGCCCCTTACCTTAGATGTAGTCAAAGCTATAAAAGTATTAATATTTCACTCTTGTAAACACCACTTTCTATCCTACGGGATTATAATATTATTACCCTATAACATTGAATAAATTACATTGATAATATCATTTAATAAATTAAATTATTGTCAAATCACTATCGTCACACCTCTGGCGAGTTGCCTTATTATCTAAAAACCATCTATTTTCGTATTTTCATAGTAAAGGATACGATTCACCCCGTAATACTATATTTAATATACAGGTTGCATGTGCGAGTCCCAAGTCTAACTTGAAACAGAACTTTAATAAAGATTCGACCTTTTTGGAATTAATACAAAAAATTGACCTGGACCAGACTTTTAACATCTCTAATTGGGGCTTCCAATATACTAATTAATCAAAACTATGCAAAGTAATACAGTAGCACAGATTTGTGTATAGATCGTCAAATTCACTAGCGAAGACTACAGTAGTATCCAAAGTTGATTCATCTCATGTACAAACGATTTTTCTCAAGCAATTTATACACAAAATAATTAATTTAATATGTTATAAAAAAGTTACAGTTTAAAATTTTTTTACAAAGTAAATTCTTAGCTTTAATATATATTACAGAAAGTTTTTACTAATTTAATCTTTAAAAATATTTTAATTAATTAAAAACTTTAAACTGTAACTTTTTTCTAACATATTAAACTAATCGGTTTGTGTATAAATTGCTGAAAAAAATAGTTTGTACGTGAGATGAATCAATTTTTGGATTTAACAATTGCACTGATCTATGCACAAATTTGTGCTATTGGATTTTACTACAATACCTTATATAATTTTGGTTAATTAGTATATCAGAAGCCCCAGTACTGTATGCTAAAATTTTTACCAATCACTTTTGCCAGCCAATTAGATGCTGTAAAAAACTATACGTACAGTACGGGGCTTCCGATATACTAATTATATAATCAAATATATGTAAAGTATTGTGTAGCGAAGACTAGTGATCAAAAAATTAATTCATCTCACATACTAACTATTTTTTCCTAGCCATTTATACATCAAATGATTACTTTTATATAATTAAACAAAATTACAATTTAAAAGTTCGCTTTATTATATTTTTGTTTTTTTTTTACAAAGCCAATTCATTTTTTTAGTTAAAACAATACTACAAAAAGTTCTTGCTAATTTAATTGAAAATTTTAAACTGTAACTTCTTTGTTTAATTATATTAAAGGAATTATTTGATATATAAATTGCTAGGAAAAAATAGTTAGTACGTGGGATAAATCAATTTTTTGATCACTAGTCTTCATTAGTAAATTTAACGATTTGTTTTGATTAATTAGTATATCAGAAACTTCAGTACTGTACACTAAAATTTTTCAGGCATCATATAAATGGCATATTACTAATTGCTATAAATTTTAGTTCTTAAAGAGCCTGGTACAATTGTTGCAAGTGCTAGCATGTGCCTTAATAAAACAATTCCAAGTATAGGCGTGGGTTAATAATACATGTGCCATCCCTAATAATAGTTGTCTCGCAGTTTATAATATCTATAAATAATTTTAAAATTTTTTTAAAAATTTATTATAATTATTTTTAAAGCCAATAGTGCAGGTTAATCGAATCACAAATTATACAGTCAATTTATCTCCCCTTTCTCCAAAACGACAAAACGAACTTACTAAAGTCATCGTGGAATTTATTGTAAATAACGTTCAACCTTTGCATATCTTGCAGAATTTATCTTTTTGTCGAATGCTTTTAAAATTTCAACCACAATATCAAATACTGTACACAAGCATGGTTAAAAGATTTATTTCAGAGGGCTATTATAAAGGAATAAATCAGCTTAAAGAAATATTAGTTAGCACTGCTGATATTGTTCACTTAACGACGGATTTATAGACCGCCAAGAGTAAACATAGATACTTTGGTATTACTGCAACATGGCTTACGCCTGAGTTTGAATTTAGGGAAGCTTTACTTTCATGCCATCATATGCCTTACTCGCATAATGGTATTAATATTAGTAAGGAACTTTTTAATATTATATATTAATGGAACTTGAAAAGTAAAGTATGTATAATCGTTACGGATAACGATTCTAATATGGTGAAAGGTAATCATATCAAGAGTGTTTTCCGGCAGCCTTGTGCTGCTCACATGCTTCAGCTCTCTGTAGGAGAGGGATTAAAGCAGATTAAGTCTGTATACCAATGTCTCAAAAACATTCAAGCATTTTTTTGCCTCTCAAAACAAGCACAATAGTTACAAGAAGCACAAATGCACGTTGATTCAGCAAATTTGGCTCAAGAAACTGATAAAAATAAAATGATTAGTCCTCTTGAAATATTAACCGATTGTAGAATGTGATAGAACTCGGCCTATTTGGCCTAGAAAAGAATATTAGAACTACATCCAGTAATGTATTCACTAGCTGTGTCGTTACAAATTAACTCTGATACAATATTAAAAAAAGAGGATGAAAAACTTGACTACTTATGCTTGACTTCCCAAGAAAAAAAGTATATAGTTAATTATCTTTACTATCTAGGCATGAAATATGGTTGAGTTATTTTGCGCTTATACTATAACAATTTGGTTTTAACAATAAAAATGTTATAATTAGAGATTGTATATATTCTTGCTAGAGTACATATACTTCGTAAAAGTTTGTTTTACAGATACCATGTTTTACAAACAATCAGTTCATAGACAAGTTTACAGTTGATTTACAGACAGTTCATTTCATAGACAGTTCATTTTATTGACAGTTTATTTTATAGACAATCTTTAATAGTAAATAATTTCTGAATCAGTTTAAAGATTTTCTACAAAATGAAGTGTCAATAAAATGAACTGTCTATGAAATGAACTGTCTGTAAATGAATTGTCTTTAAATATACTTGTTTATAAATTGGTTGTCTGTGAGACAAGATATCTATTAAATAAACTTTTACAAAGTGATATTCAAAAAAATTCATGACTACATTATCACCGACCTTTTGTTCACCATTAAGTTTATTTTACTGACAGTCTTTTCGCCAACACTCATTTTACTGACAAGCTTTTTTTATAAATTTCACTCTAATTCAAATCTAACCCTAATAATATTGACCAGAATTATTTTGTCTGTAAAATGAGCTTTGGTAAAAGAACTTATTGGTAAATAATTGTAAGTGATTGTCGGTGAGTTGTATTAATCAGTATTTGAATTAATATAAATTTAAATATCCAATATTTGATTTGTATAAGGCTTCAAATAGAGTTCAGAAAAGTAGTAGTCACAAATTTTTTGTGGTCACCTTAATAATAACCGGGTAAAAAGGGTTTGTATTATTTTATCGACAATCATTCCATAAACACCACATTTTATCAACAATTGTTTACCGTTAAGTTCAATTTACCGACAGTCTTTTTCACCGAAGCTCATTTCACTGACAAGCTTTTTTTATAAATTTAACTGTAAAATGAGCTTCAATGAAATAAGCTGTTGGTGAAATGAACTTATTGGTAAATAATTGTCAGTGAAATGTGGTGTCTATTAGGTGATTGTCGGTGAGTTGATCGGATCCTTGTAAAAATTCACAATATAATCTCTAGTTATAATAATAATATAGTAAAATTAAAAAATAGTTTAGTCATTAATTTTTTTTTTTATAATTTTTTAAGATTTTTATCCAACATCATTGATCTTTTAAAGCCTTTTGAGGAAATAACAAAACATTTTTCTGGCACAAAATATTCTACTGTAAATCTCATATATCCTTATATTCGCATGCTAAAAAATAAGTACGCACCAGTAACTAAAAATAGTGAATCTATTGAAAATTGGATAACTCTCATTTATAGACTCTTGTTAGAAAGTTTTGGTGCCTCTGATAATACAAGCACTAGTAGCGATGACGAAGCTAGCATACCATCAGCCGGAAATAGAAAACAGTGGCAATATGCTCATCATAATATGTGTAGTCAAGATCGAGGTCGAGGTAGCAGGCGCAGTAGCAAATCTAAGGAATAGTGCCGAATTAGCTGATAATGATCCTAATACAGTAAAATCTTTTCCTTCTACAAGTTGTCAAGAGCTTTTGGAGAAAATGCATGCTACGATTTACTTATCTCTTGATGAATTGTGGTCTATTCCTAATAAAGTAGGATTAAAGGCTTTATTGTTAGATCCACGATTGAAACTACTTCCATTTGCTAATGCTAATTAATGGAAAAACACTAAGGAACAAATTCGTAAAGAGTTATCGATATTAAAAGCTCAATCTAGTCAGAACATCACTATTACCGAAATATCCACTATCGAAGAAGAAGAATATGATTCATTAAGTGCTGAATTATGGAACTCATTTTTAGTATCCGTTTTATCTGCTATTACTGAAGATGAGCTAACAAAATATTTGAATAAACAATTTGCTCAAAGAAACAAAGATCCTTTATTATGGTGAAAGAAGAGGCGAGCGAAATTTCCGTTGCTTTGCCATCTTGCTCGAAAGTATTTATCCATTCCCGTGACATCAGTCCCTTCTGAGCGCTTATTCTCCGATACTGGTGCTCATATTACAGCAAGAAGAACCCATCTTGCACCAAGCTTAGTAAATAAAATGTTATTTTTAAAACGAAATTTCTTATTTTTAAAGAAAAAAATTTTCATTTTTTTTGCCCTTTTATCGGGTTTTATATATATTTATATATATATACGTATATGTTTTAATTGTTATATATACACATATATATACATATATATATATATATATATATATATATATATATATATGCATATATATATGCATATATCTTTTTTTTTACGAGTTATATATATCTGCTTTTTTTTACATACATATCAGATTTTTCTTGTTATACACATACTGTATATATTTATATATATGTATATGTATGATGATCTGTTTGTTTTTGTTTTTTTCTTGTTAGATCTTTTTGTTTTCAATCGATGAAAAATGCTATATATTTTTTCAATTGACACTGGTGTATTATATATCTCCTTAAAGAATTCAATAAAGGTTGATATTCAATGCTATTGGGTTGAAATACATCCAAAAAAGTCGTATATAAAAAGTCAGTAGTCTCTTAATAAGGATAAAGCAGAACCTGCTACTGAAATTATAGCTATTTTCATAATTCCTGGAACACCTGATAAAAATTGGCTAAATTATTTTTCAGCAGATTCAATTAAGTTTGTAATTTCAGCACGATCCGTATAATAAAAACTATGTGTTTTATAATGACTGTTTTACAGACCATTGTAGCTATAATGTTAACATTAATAAACTTTCGTTTGAATGCTTATCCAACATGTTTAATGTATCAATTAAGTTTTAACAATTCTGTATTCTACTAGAGATAAAATATTCAATAATATATTAGTACCTAATCTTAATTACATATATATATAAATCTATTATGCCGAAATCACAAACTTAATCGAATCGGCTGAAAAATTATTTGGCCAATTTTTATCAGATGCTTCAGAAATTATGAAAATAGCAATAACCTTATGTTTAAGAAGTTGACTAGTAAAATAGACAGTATTATCTGTAAAGAGATTGTTTCATCTGTTGGTTAGTAAACTAAAACAACACTTTTAATATTTTAAAATAGAGTTCCTATTCATTATTCTATCTATTATTCGGATAATCCGTTTTACTATTGATAACTGGATAATTATCCAAATATTTGTCAGATTACCCGGATATTAATAGTAAATGGATATCCGGATAAATTCAATGGATGACAAATTTATCCTCTACTTTAAAATCCTTTATAGAAGATTATTAGAAAACACTGTGGTTTACGTATAGCTATCTAATTTATCCGGATACATCCGGATATATTTATATCTGGATACATCTGGATATAAATATATATCTGGATGTGAATATATATCTGGATGTGAATATATATCTGGATAAGAATATATATCTGGATAAGAATATATATCCGGATATATATTTATATCTGGATAAGAATATATATCCGGATAAGAATATATATCCGGATGTGAATATATCTGGATATATATTCTTATCCAGATATATATTCACATCCGGATATATATTCTTATCCAGATATATATTCTTATCCAGATATAATCTTATCCAGATATATATTTATATCCGGATATAAATATATATCCGGATATATATTTATATTCGGATACATCTGGATATATTTATATCCAGATATAAAATAAATTAATCTGGATAGATTTTTTGATTTTATTTATATCTGGATAATAAAAATATATCCAGATTCTAACTCTACTCTAGTGGCTATCTGTCTCTTCTGATTAAAACCCTATTGAAAATGTTTGGAGGTTGGTAAAAATTAAAATTGCAAGAAAAAAAATTAGAACTCTTGCAGGATTAAAGTCGTGTTTGGTAAAAGAGTGGAATAAATTAACATGCAAACTTGCTGCTAATTTAGTTCATAGTATAAATAGTCGAGTTAAGGCTTTGATTGAAGCCAATAGAGACTATACAATATATTAATAATATAAATAGGCAATGTATTTTTTGATAAAAAAAAATTAATAAAGTTTATACTGACTTTTCTGTATTATAGGGGGTCAGATACTTATGGTGGGTACTGTATAAACAATGCCAATCTTTTGAAAGGGGTAAGCCAAATCCTCACTTTTATGAAAAATTTAGAAAGACTGATAGAAGGGTGAGTAAAAATAAAAGAGAAACCACTTGACCAAGTAAAAGAGTGTGGCTTGAAAAAAATCAAAATTTTGTTGTTTCCTCTGTATTCTTTTTTTAAAAGTAACCACTTAAGTAACTTCGTTGACAGAGAAGACCCTTGTTTCTTTACCAAGATTTTGTATCCAAGGATACACACCTTCTGCTAGTTAACTTGTATACTATCACTTTTGGCTTGCATGTCGAATGCACAACTTATAAAGGAGTCCTGATAGAGAAAGCTATTGACCTTTAGGCAAACCGCTACATTAGACTACACCTCTTTAACAAAAATTAAGTTTTCTTTGGTAGGAAATTTTGGTTCAAATGATCATCAGAAAGAGTTGAATATTCCAAGTTTAAATAATAAATAAAGTAATTTAAAAAAATATATAATTATATATTTTTTTAGATACTGAACTCATTTATAAAAAAATTAAAATAAATTATTTTAATAAAATTTTAAGTAATTTTAATTCAAAAAAATGTTCAAAATTGTTCTATATACATTTTTTCACTACTCAATACTCTCCCTGACAATCACTTGGACCACCCTCCTCACAGAAAGGAAAAGTAAAAAAAGTTTACTGAAGAGTCGTGTAGCTACAAAATGGTTTGTAGTAAGGTCATAGTAGACTCCTTGCTACGTTCGGCATGCAAGCCAAAAGCTGAAAACCGGATTTGTAAAGAGTGAAGTAATATTTTTTCGCAAGCAGGTGGCGCCTTGCATGAAGTAAAGTATAATTCTGGTGGTATTTTTATTACCATTGACGAAGTTTTGTAGACTATAGTTTGAGAGGGGTCTTGGTTGTTTTTAAAGAGGTCAACGACTGCTTCGGGACTCCTCTCTATATCTAACATGCAAGCCAAAAGCATAGACGTAAAGGAGGAAAATGCAGGCGGCACTCGTTATTGTGTATAAATTTTGGTAGAAGAAATTTCGTTAGCGAAGCCTTTAGGACTCCTTGAGAACTCAGGAGTACAGTAAATTTTGAAACTTTTTGGTTTCAAGCCGCACTCTTTTATCCTATACAAGTGGTCTCCTTTACTACACTCTCGCGTTGCTACCAATCTTTCAAAAAAGTGAAAATTTGGCTTACTACCTCCAAATGATCAGCATAGGTTATACAGTGTTTACATTCCCACATCTGGCTGACGTGGTAGATAGCAATCACGTGTCTGGCATAAGAGGACATAGTGCTACCAGTTTTGGCTCAAGGCCGCAGGAGACTGAAGAGTCAGTACGGGACGATGACAGTACCTGATTAGAAGAACTCGGGCGAAGACTTCCAGAAATAGTAGAGTTGGAGAGAAATTAATAGTATAGGCGAAGCCTTACAATAGAGATATGCAATATTGCTATAAGTATATAATTTTTATACTCGTCTAGCATGGGTTATAATAGTACATTTTTCTTTTTTTCGTCGGGATCGCCAACTTTTCTTTTTTACTTTTTTTGCTGGTCCATTTATGATGGAATTATATTTAGGATAGTTTATTTTGTAGCTTTTTTTTTGGTTTCGATCTTCCTTTTATTCTCCTAAATGTTTTTGGTCTTTCGTAAACGTGACATATATGTTCTTGTTTATAGAAGAGTAGGAGATAGTTATTCTGCCCGGATTTTGGCAGAAAAAGTTAGAAGAAAGGTTGGTGATCTTGACGAGGTATACAACAACCAGTCAAATGATTGAGGGGAGTATCTTTAGTCGATACGAAATCTGAAGCGAGTTTTGGATCCCTTTGTAAGACAGATAGTTGTTATAGCAGGTCGCATTAGGCAGTACTCTGTATGCTTGGTGAGTTTCTATTAGAATAAAACACCACACTATTTTGGTTGTTATTTGTATAGTAATAATAATCTTTTAGTAGTTCATAAAATAAATAGAAGCAGGATCGCTTATAAAAAAAAAAAAAAAAAAATTGTCCTATATACAACACTGCTATTATAACCTAGATATGGCTAATAAAAATAATAAATGCAATATTTGTATATCTCTAGTATAAAGCTTTATCATAATATTAAATTTGCTTTCCAACCTTCTGACCAACTTTAAATAATTCTATGAAATGATACTATATTTATCCATAAACAAATATGTAGTTGCAGTTTACTTGTCTATCCAAATTTGGTAAATAAACAATACCGATCTTTTAGAGAGAGTAAACCAAATCTTACTTTTTGTCAAAAATTTTAGAAAACTAGCAGGAAGACAGGTATAAATATGAAAGAAACCACTTAATTAAGTAAAAAAATATAGCTTAAAAAAAGCAAGTTCTTTACTGTTTTTCAGTTATTTTGCAATAGTATACTTTGTCAATAGTGAAATCTATTAGTTACTACTAATATTTTATATACAAGAGCATATATTTCCTACTAGTTATCTTGTATAAAAATACTCTTGGCTTGCTTGTTGATTATATAAAGAAGTTCCTTCAAAAAAAAAAAATTGACCTTTATAAAAACCACTTTATTGTTTACTTATTATAGATTTTATTAATCTAAACTATAGTTTTCTTCTATAGAAAATTTGGTCTAAGTGATTGTTAGAAAAATTTTAATTATAAATTAAATTTATTATTAATTTTCAAAATTTACTTAAATATAAATTTTTATATATGAAATATTCTTTTTTTACTTTTGTTTTTAAACTTACTTTTTTTAATTATTCTTAACTAAAAATAAAAAAAAATTCTATTAAAATTCATGTTTTTTTTTTCAAAAAGATCAAAAAAACTTATACTATACAGTGCTGATTAAAAAACCTGGGTTCAAAACAAAAATATCTACAAAAAATTTAAGAACATCTAGATGCATTGTATAGTGGCAAACTTCAATTATAAACTAGAAAGTATATCATATAGTACTAATTAAAAAACCCAAGTCTAAAACAAAATATTTATATAATAAATTATTGAAATTCTTAGCCAATAGTTTTTATTTTACAAAAAGCTTCTAATGTTCTGATACAAATAGTATAGAAAGGCTTATTTTCAACAGATATTTGAAATCTAGTCAAGTATGTTTTTCTATAAAGCCAAAATTTGAATATCTATTGAATCTTATATGCTAATATTTGTTTAAACTCTACTTAGTAAATCTGGTGTTTATCCAAGATAAACTTTTCACAAAAAAACATATATATTAGAGTTCATGGTTTTGGTATTAGGCTCTTGTAATACTACTTTATTAATTGTACTACTTTTTTATAAAAATTTATTTTAGAAGTGGTAACAATCATCACTGGTTATTTGTAGTAAAACTCATATGCAAAATTAATTTTTTTAAACCAATTTACATTTTATAACTTTACTACCATAAATAAACTATTCTAAACTACATACTGTAAAATTTTAATAACAATCAATCGAAACATTAAAAAGTTTCATAGTTTTGTTTACTATGTACTACCATGGAAAAATAATCTACGTACACCCTACCCTTAAGCTTTATGCGATCTTATATAAATAAATTCTAATCATTTACACTAAGTATAATACATCTATTTACCTATCAGCCTATATAATCCAACCAATCAGAATTAATTATCAAGACAGTATTAGTGTGAATTTACGTTACACGTCGTTTGTGCTACCATTAAAGATTTTGATTACGGTTCATCGCATGAGTTGTTAGGTAAATAGATGTATTCAGGTTCGGATTCGGTATATGAAGACTCAGTACAGAGAGTGTCGACTGTATAAGGTTTTGATATACTGGTTAATGCTTCGTCAACACCAAAATTTGAATATTCTGATCTTGTAAGCTGATTCTCAAATTGATATAATCTTAAAACTGTTACTGCTTGTACTTTTTGTAATTCCACGGCAATATCAACTGGTCGCTATAATAATATACAAATTTCCAATTAATTTATTAATTAATACATTATATCCTCAGATAAAAAATTTCAATTTACTTTTCCATCTATGTCTTTCAAACTGATGTTGGCATGTCTCTTCATTAGAATCAGCAACAGTCTTGCATTATTAGTTGCTGCAGCATGATGAAGGCAACTCCATCCATTTTTATCAACCTCATTGATATCGCAAGACCATGAAAGCAGGAATTCCACCGCAACATCATCACTTCGTAGTATAGCTTGATGCAGTGCCGTAGTATAATTTTCTTGTTCATTTTTCCAATCAACATTGGCTCCTAACGATAAGTATCGAAGAGCCTCATGTAAATTAGTATCACCCATTGCTTTCCAAAAAGCCTAAAAGAATAATTTGTTAGAGTTTACATATGTGCTCATTATAACTAAATTTATTTCAAGTTAAATTAATCAAATTCTCACCAAATCAATCGAGTTTGAATTTTCATCTTTTTGCATAACAAATTCTTTATTAACATACTTAGAGATTATAAATTTTTCCTTGTCAGCACTATAAAGATTTCATAAATTAATTCAAAAAAAGGAAATAAAGACAGAAAACAAAATATTTCACCGAATATAACCAACCCAAATCGAAACTCCAACAAACCGTTCCCATGATGAATTCATCAATTTTTTCTCGTTATCTCCAACTAAATTTGCTTCAAATATCTGATTTGCCTCAAGATTTCCGAGCTTCAACATAACTTCAATTAACTCAGGTTCCCATTTATCAAGCATCAATGATCTAACCTTACTGACATGCACACCAAGACTGCGATGAATACCTGAACATTCTATACATAACAACGTTCCAAAATTTGTGCTCGCCCATTGTGGATCTAATAATATATTTTCATAAATTAATTTAGCCGTGAAAACTCCCTAATTATAATTTAAAGTCAATCTTACCTTTAGATTTGCAGTCTACACAACATTCATTACCAGGCAATTGCTTAATTCGTAAAATAGACTGTTGAATGTTCTGAGAAGAGTCATTATTAACTTGTTTATTTAAATAAATTTCATTCCTTTGAATATCTTGAGATATCTGAGAATCCGATTTTGACATCTGGTTCGTGTACAAAGCTTCTTCAGCTGCAATTTGTAAACAATATATCCAATCTTCCATGTCTGCCTGATTTTCGGCTTGCAATACATAAGTCCTTTTAGATATAATTTTATTTAGCATCATTTGGTTTGTACGCAGAAAATACAAATAATTTACAATATTACCTCATTGGAGATATTACTTCAAAACAAAATCTTCTATCAGAATTAGATACTGGTTTTACATGACAAACCCTTAAATTAATAGACGCTGACTCATCATCATCTTTTGATACCTTTAACAACTTTCGGTTAGAGTAATATCTCAATTTGAAGAGATGAATAATTGAAGTATACATACTTTGCCTGCCTTACTACAATAGTTTAATTGTTCCTTTGAAATAGTAAAATATTTACGTGTCCATGATGGTATTACTCTTTGATTTCCTTTCATAAACAAATAGCCGGACTTTTTTACAATTGTCGCATCTACACCCTGCTGCGTACGATATTTAGTACCTTCCTTGAAAGAGTGTAATGGGTTGTATGTTTCTTGAGCGCTCTAATAGATGAAAATACATGAAAGTACATATCAAATTTCTATATATTAAGTTTAATTTGTGAAAATCAAAATCACACAGACGTAAATACCTCCAATAAAGATCTCTTTAATTGTTGAGATTCTTTAATATCATTGTTATATTCTGTTCTTGCCTATTAAAACAAAGTTCGTGTTGGATAACATCTCTACTATTGGGTACCAAGATTATATAATTTACCTCATGTAATAATCCTGTAAATTTCACATTAATAATCACCTCGTAAAGTTCGCATGATAAAATTAAAATAGAAATTATTTACTTGTAACATCTTTCATGTGTGGCTCAAGATCCTTTAAGGTTTCATAACTCTGATGATAAAACGAAGACTCCGTGAACATCAAAGCCAAGATCTATCGTGAAATTGTAATATTAGAATTATTATTATGAACCTCATACACACATCGATATTAAATAATTTTTACATATTCCATGAATTCGAATTTCTTTTTCGCTTCCAATTGATTAATTTTTATAACATAATCTAAGTAGCGATAATGAAATTCTTTTCGCGTATCCGATACTTCGGAAGATGCCTAAAACAATAATGATTTTTCTCTGTCATTTCAAATTAAATAAATAAAAAACCAAAAAATATCTGATTATTACATCAGCAATCGCTGAGTCTCTCGGTCTCTTATTCATATACTTAGAAAGTGCGAAGTCTGCTTCATTACTAGCTTTTTCGAATCCTTTTTTTACATCCTATAAGATCACAAAAAATAAAAAATAAAAAAAAATAAATGATGATATTATATATATATTTAGTGTACAATAACTTCGCAAATTACCCGCACCTTCAAAGGCAATATCTCATTCTTTGCAAAAGATTCCAATGGCTCAATGAACATATCATGCATATGTGAATTCTGTAGGAATGATCATAATAATTATAATAGTGAGGCTCTGCTATATCAAGAAAATAACATATATTACGTTGGCGTTAAAATATTTAAAGTTTACAAGAATTCGACGACTTCTTTCAACTTCTTGAAGTGATGAAGCATATTTGATCAAAACCGATTCTATGCAAATCGATTCAGAATGTTACAATTTCAATTTAAATATATTGTTTGCATAATGAGCATAAGATATATCTACTAATTATTGAGTCGGGCTGTTGTTTTGCGAAAACACCAAGTTCTTCCGCGAATTGTAATTGTTTCGCTGTATATTCTGGTAAAAAAACAAATTATTCAATTGCTATCGCAACAACAATTTGGTTTGAAACAGTACTGTAAATAGCACTCAAAATCTTTAAATACCTTGGGCAAGTTCTGCACTAGCTCTTGCCAATTTCACGAGGTTCTTTATGGTAGTTTCTAGTCCAAACACTGAAGCTTCACAATCCGCCAATTCCTTTCGAAAGTATGGTGGATCTTCTTGACATAGATGAGGATTGAGGGGAGTTGTCATTATTTTTTTAAAAAAAGACAATAGATTGCAAAATTATAACGACAATATTATCATAAATATGTACTTTGTATGCTAATTTTTATCTTGTACGTAGCGGTTACATAACCGGAAGTCATGTGATTGTCTACCTCAGCGAAAATTATTGATCGATATTTTTAGGCTTATCGTTATATGCAGTGTAATGGATGTGGATTTGTGGCCAGAATTATCATAGTGCTGGCCGAAATTAAGAAAGTTAAATTTAGAAATTTAAGAAATCGTAATAGTATAAATTTTTTTTAAAAAAAAAAATTCAATGAAATATATTCTGGTCATACATTACTGACATTGGTCTAATAAAGTTTTAGGTAATAGTGGATAAAATCCTAGCAAAGAATTACTTCATGCTTTTACGGTTGTATGCTATAATCAATAAATCAACTTGGTTTCATGAAACATCTTGATCATGTTCTCTCCAATCCTGTATTTTGATTGACCGGTAGATGCAGTAATCGATATAAATTGGTCAATTCGATGCATAATAAATCGATATAAATCGATAATTTTCACTGTCCCTGCTCAAAAGTTGGTTTTACTGAAGTAAATAATAAAACACAAAGCTTCGAAACTTTACGTGAGAAAGTTATATAATAAATGTACTGTAAATTTCAGTTTTACAAAGCTAACAAAAATTATAAAATACTGTGAAGTTACATTTAATTTTACGTGTAACCAATCAGACTTCTTACTAATCAATAAGACAAACATCAACCCTGATATCGCTAAATTACCTGCATTGTATATATTAGATCGCTAGTTCTGACGAAAAAAATTGGCTCTATGTAAAATGAGATTCTACTCGAACTATCATGTTCTGATTAGATACTAATTAGATAAGGGTTCTTGTTAGAGACTGGACTAGGGATCCTCATTTTCTGCTGCGATAGACCCAAATTCTGCCTGCTTTACAAATCAGTTTATGCGATAAGTTTTCTATAATTATGCTGCAAATTATGCGAATCAAGCAAAATTATGTGAAAAGTTGCGACTATAATTTCATTTTTTATATCTTAAACCCGATTAAAACATTGAAACAAGCCCAGGTGATTAATGTCCCGAAAATAGTATGTCGTTCTAAAATGATAAAAGTTTTAAATATATCAAGTGCTTAAGAGTATTTAGCAAATTTTCTGACTAACCTAGCGAAGATGGTTTGAAAGCACCATATTTCCGTATTCAAGTTATATTTACATCGATATATCAATTTATTGAATCTTATTATGCCGAAATCACAAACTTAATTGAATCAGCAAAGGCCAATTTTTATTAGGTGTCTCAGAAATTATGATAATAGCTTCAAGCAAAGTATGGATATGTTAGCTGATTTGTCTTCGGAAGCTAATATACTGCACCATAACTTAACCCGGGTCACTGACCCGGGTGACATCCAAATCACCAGACTACAGTACCACCTGCTATAATATTCCCATGAAAAAGACCCGGGTACGATTCATGGGTTCAAAATTGATGGTAATTTCCTAAATTGAAAACAGCGATAATGTGTAACACGTGTTTGTTCTCTAGCGCACCCACAAAAATTGTTCCCTCGACCAATCAAATTTCAAGATCAAGTATAACGTAAACAAACGAAGCGAATCCATTTTTTTTCAAAAAAACTGAAATTTTAATTAAGAAACCACTTTCTGCAAAAATGTTCTTCGTGAAATTTTATTAGCAGTTTTATTCTCAGTAAAAATTACGTTGGTAGGTCAATTTTTGTACGTATTTGATACAAAAAATCGGACATAAGGAGTTCAGGAGGTCAGTTTTCTTTTCTGGGTTTGTATTATTTACGTGTTTTTTTTATTTTTCCTATAATTTACGGATACCCACGTATTGTTTATATAAACCCTCTCTCTCCATTTGATTTTTTTTTTTTCTTTAGAACATGGCCCATGTCTGATGG
>CAJVPY010002193.1:0-16827 GCA_910591965.1 Dentiscutata erythropus | reverse complement strand
GCCAATAAGACTAAACCAGAGGCAGTCAAACAAATACATTCTCAAGATGTTTATACTAGCAAGCTACATAATACACAGATTTTCCGAGTGCAATCGAAATTTCGAGTAAATTTCTCAAAATTCGATTTAAATTAAATAGTATAAAATACAGTACGTGTTTATGTAATATGCACTTAGGAGGGTAAGGCTATAGAATTTCTTAGTCATCAAAATTTTCACAGTGATAAATATATTTTAGATTATATATTTTTATCGTTTTGGTGTTTCTTGGAAGTAGTGTTAAGATTCAATGTTCTGAATAATCTCAAAAAAAACTTAAAATTTAGAGAATACAGCATTTAAAAGCCATGCTCTCTTTTGAGAACAAACTAAAAACATAAAGTTTATAATTGTGCTCTCGTAAGATATTTATTAAAATGTTATAATTAGTAAAATTGAGATTTTTTTATAATTAATTTAGAATGATAAAATTTTTGAAAATATAAATTATCGAACAAAAAAATTTTCAGATTCTTTTCACTGCTTGGGAGTAAGATTTTTGATTTTGAAATAATTTTTTTTCATTTTTTTGCATTTAATTTTTTTTTCATTTATCGTATTTAATTTTTTTTTGAATTATTTTTTTTGTTTATTGTATTTAATTTTTTTCTTTTTACATTTAAATTTTATTCGTATTTAAATTTTTTTTTCATATTTAAAGTTTACTCGGGTTTAATATTTTTTTTAATATTGAATTTTTTTTATATCTAATTAATTTTTTTCGCATTTAAATTTTTCATCTTTAAATTAATTTTTTTTGTACTTAATTAAATTTTTTTTCGTATTTAAATTAATTTATTTTTTCATATTTAAATTATTTTCGCTAACAAAAAAAATGACATAGAATGAGTTTTAAGTTTGCTTGAGTCTCTAATTCACAAGAAAAATAAAAAAAATTAAAAAAATTTGTTAAACTTAACAATTTTGTAATTTTAAAAGTCTGCATTAATCTCTAAATTCTCAAAAAAAAAAAAAAAAAAAATTAGAATAACTTAAATATTTGAAATGCATGTTTTTTCTCGATATCGATAAGTATGATTTATTTTATCCAATTGGAGATAGTATATCATGCGTCCATTCGGAACTTGGAGAAAGTAGGGCTAGCAAATCATTATAATTCTACAGTCTTCCTCCTATATAGTCACCTCCTATATAATCACATCATAGTAAAACTCTTTTTATAATCACACCAAGACCTGAGACACTTTACTAATAAACTTATAAAAAAATACTTCTTTATAAGCACATCATAGTAAAAACCTTTATACAATCACACAATTTGATGATACGGACTGCGTAATTAAATTTCTCAAAATTAGATTTAAATTAAAATAGTATAAAATACAGTATTTAAATTAAAATAGTATAAAATACAGTATTTAAATTAAAATAGTATAAAATACAGTACGTGTTTATGTAACATGCACTTAGGAGGGTAAAGCTATAGAATTTCTTAGTTATCAAAAAATTTTCCGATATTTTAATAATTATATTGCAGTGATAAATATATTTTAGATTATATTTTTATCGTTTTGGTGTTTTTTCTTGGAAGTAGTGTTAAGATTCAATGTTCTGAATAATCTCAAAAAAACTTAAAAATTTAGAGAATACTGCATTTAAAAGTCATGTTCACTTTTGAGAACAAACTAAAAACATAAAGTTCATAATTGTGCTCTCGTAAGATATTTATGAAAATGTTATAATTAGTAAATTTGAGATTTTTTTATCATTAATTAAGAACACTAAAATTTTTGAAAACATAAATTATCGAACAAAATCTTTTCATATTATTTTTCACTGCTTGGGAGTAAGAATTTTAAATTTACTATTGATTCTAAAGTTTATCAAGAATTACCAATATGCTGATTAAATTTACAAAGCAAAATTTCATAAGAAAACTGTTTTAACATTGTACAATGATAGATTTAATTATAGACTTAAAAGTAAATTTAAATGTTTATTTTTTTATTTTTTTTGAAAATTGGCCTCCAAATCCACCTTTAACACTTACCAACCAATCCTAAAAGACAAGAGTATTTCAAATAACAAAGAACCTGCTTTTATAATATTAAGCTAAAATTAAGGTTTCGCGTTAGCATAATTCGATTTTAATTTAAATTTTTGAAAAGGAGATGTTCTAATTCTGATAATGATTCGCAGCATGTAAATCATGTTATTGTTCATGTGATATGATCATGTAAAAAATTTTTGCCTCGATATTATTGTCATAAAATGACATCATCATTTATGCAAAATGTCAAGACAAAAATTTCACATGCTAAAATAATATGAACAATAACATCAATATTGGACATACGAAAATAACAAGAAATTTTTCTTATCGGAGTTAATGTCACTCATGTGCTGCGTAGCAGCACATGGGAATGACATTAATTCCGATGAAAAAAATTCCCTGTTACAGTCGAACCTCCATAATTGCACCCTCTATAATTGCACCTATATATAAATTCTCCCTAAATGGATGCCCTGACATGGTCCCAAATATATAGAAACATAGTAAAAATGCCCTCTATAAATGCACACCCTCTCTAAATGAACATTTTTAAAAATTTGCCCTATGATCCCGAGGCAGTGCAATTATAGAAGTTCGACTGTATTTTTCATCGTACGCCAAATATCTCATACGTATTAGTTGTGGCGGATTAAAATGAAATCGGATTAAAATAAAATATTGTACAATGTAAAAACTAGACAAGCCACCGAATAATTTGAATTTTTGAGGTGCAGAATTTATAATAAACAAATAGGTTTTAGAGAGTTAAATAGAATCCTAATCCGATTTAATTATGATCCGTAATTTCTTATATTACTTATTCTATACGTAATTCTTTATATAAGTTAAATAATTACATTCAAAAGATTCACAAGCTAGTTTATATATATATATTTTTCATCAAGTATTATTCAAAAATTGGTTATTATTAAATGAATTAAAATGGTTAATCTTTATTAACAATTTACAAAATGTCATACTAGACAATTTCAAAACATGTGATTCCTTGGAAATAATTAGTGATACCCAAAGTAATTCAGTAGCATATGTATTTATGAGGTAAAAAAATTTTTATCAACTTTTTAAGGCCACGCAAAATTAATTTTTCGTTTAACATTACCCGCCGACCCATTTTTTTTAATTTTTCTAAAAAATTTTTTTTTTTTTACATCTCAATTGTGCCAATTATTCGATTTTTGCTATTTATTTTTTCTGCAATTTTATCCGGTATAACCCGATGGAGACACCCGATATCCCGGAATTATCCGATAGGACCGACAGAAAAAAACGACAGCCAACCCAATTTTCTAATTCCTTGTTATGCAAAAAAAAAAGAATAACTTTGCATAACCTTAAATACGAACATAATTCTATTAATTTAAAGTAGATTTAAAAAAAAAAAATCGACCGACCGACCCAATTTTCAGATTCCATGTAATGTTAAACGAAAAATTTACTTTGCGTGGCCTAAAATAAAAATGGCCTATTTATTAATATTGGTGTCATGAGCTGTCGAATTCGGATCGTACCTAACCTTTTCTAAATGCTTGATTACTTTATTTATTTATGAGAATTGCTAATTTTCACCGGGGAAAATCATCGAGGATGCTATATCTCAAAAATGTACTAAGTAAGCTGAATCGGGTATTCTAAGTAAAAATGTTCAGAACCCCTGAAATCCTCACGAGAACTAAAATCGGGACCTTATATCCAATTTATATTATATTATATAAAAAAAATTCTCTCTCTAACCCTAAAAATAGTTAGAGAAGGTAATTTCCCCAGTAAATGTAGTTGTTTATTTATTTATTTTTTCAGTTTAGGTATTGCTTACAAAACAAGTACTCATTCATGCAATTATACAAAATTTTAGACTTTGGAGATTAAAACATTAAATCTATCAAAGACAAGTGTGACAATGAATGTTTGCATACTCTCTTCGCGGAATGAGCCTTTGCATCTATTTTGGCAGATTTAAACTAGTTATGCTGTCCTGGAGTTGGAGAAAAGACTGTCTTCGCATACCTGAAGCGTAAATACATTTAATAAATTTTTAACGAAAAGATTCTATAATACGATTTTTCTATTTACAACAACATTGAGAATCTTCGATGTCTCAGTCTTGATAGTGTATAGTTAACACATCGACTCGTACTAGTTTCCAGCTTTCGTTATTTAGAAATGTTAGATTTATCCAGGACACAACTTTGCGACCAAGATTTAATTAAACTATATGCTAAATTAAAAAAATGGTTGAGCTTACATTAATAGAAACCATTAGCATTGATTAATATGGATTGAAATGAATGACAAAAGGTAAAAAAGTGACTTGACTACCTTGTTATTTTTATGTGATAATTATATTTAAATAATCAATTTTATATTTGCAGAGTTTAAATCTTTTAACCTTATTAATTTCTTGAATTGAGAGGAAGCATTGATCGATATATTGCAAAACTTTTCTGATAAATTTTAGTTGGTTTTAGGAATTTTTTTTTTTTTAAAAGAGACTTCAATCTAATTATATAATTTTTTTTTTTTAAAAGAGACTTCAATCTAATTATATAATTTTTTTTTTTTTTAAAAGAGACTTCAATCTAATTATATAATTTTTTTTTTTTTATAGAATTGCCGTTGGTTAAAATGGCTTGATTGAAAATGACTCTGGAGTTATCATCTTGCATGTACTAAGAGGTTAATTTTAACCAATGAATTTTATTTTCATAACGCAATTATTCCGAGTTATTGAAGCAACATATTCTATTTCAGCCTTACTATCTTATCCGTGTCTAATACGAAATTGACTGACGTTGGAATGTCTGCCCTAAAAGGGTTTTAATTTATGAAATTTTTGTGCTTATTTTCATCAAATTTATAACCATCATAATCTTTATACACAACGGCATTTTATTCATGATTTGTATAATTACAAATATTTATTTCACATGAAATGTCATTAATATGCAGATAAAAATTTAATCAAGCCTACGTGAACTTACCCATCTTTGTTTAAGCAGAACGCGTATCAAGAATGTATCATTGTCCACAATCCGTAAATCTATTTTTGCTAATAGGAAATTAAATATATTGACGTTAGATATATAACGTTCTTCATCTATAATTGATATTGATTTCATTTATCTTTATTGAATTTAGACTTCACAAACTTTTTATTCTTTATACATTTATTCACTTTAGTCTGTTTGTCTTAATGAAATTACCAAAAAGTTTGTGAGGATAAATATTATGATTAAAAAGTCCTAAATTGAAATTTATGATTGCGTGTACATATATTTAATAATTAAAATCAATATTTGTAGCTTTTTATAACATCTCTTAATAAATTTAGATAAACTTCTATCATATTATATAGATTTTTTTTTTACAGGGCAATTTCCAAAAATCAATGTTGGAATGCATCAGGACTAGAGCATTAAGCTATATTAATTTTAGATAATCAAGTCTATAGAAAATTATCAACCGCACATTTTTCTTAATTAGTAAAATTTTTGGTTTTGTTGTACTAGAATAGCAGGAGGAACCGTTGATACGTCACAAAATCGTTACACAATTGATGAAAATTTTTTTATATTATTTTACAATACTTTTTTGGAAGGTTCGCTTGACTTATCTTTTCTATGAATCTTGAAAATGGTTAAACAAACATGAAGTTCTGACTTTACTTTTTCGTCTTTTTGTAAATTTCGCAATTTGATTGGTTGACTAATCCCGTAGTGATATTTTGACTGGTATAAAATGAAAATCATATCTATATTTGGACGGTTTCTCCTGTTCACAAGAATACAAATATGCATGCAACAAACAAATACGCTGTTGATGAATGATGTAACGGTAAGCCAACTAATCAAAAAAGTATTTATAGATGTAACTTTGTACTACTTAGACTAAACATTAATGCAGACAATTAAAATTTTCATTTTATTTTGCATAATTTTTTTTTTCCCTACGTAAAAAAAATGGACTCTAGACAACTTTGTACACTTGGTGAAAATTATCGACATGGTATTGGTGTTGAGAAAGACGAAAAGAAGGCTTTTGAATATTATATGAGATCAGCTGAGTTAGGAAATCCAACTGCGATGAGTGATGTTGGTCTTTGTTATTATCATGGAATTGGAGTAGAGAAAAATTACCAGAAATCATTTGAATATTTTAAGAAACCTGCTGATTTAAATCATGCTAATTCAATGTGTTGGGTTGGTATTTGTTATGAATATGGATGTGGTGTTGCTCAAGATTATAATAAAGCATTTGAATACTATGAAAAGACTGCTAATATGGGTGTTAAAGAGTCAATGCATAATGTTGCTATGTGTTATCGAAACGGTACCGGTGCAAAGAGAGATATACAAAGCGCAAATTATTGGTTCAGAAAATATAGAAGCCTTCTGAAAACTAATAAATCACCTGATAATATCAATCCTGAACTTAAGAGAATATTAGACGATGAGAGATTTAAATTATCTTGGATTGATTATAATGAGTTCAGTTATATTGAAGAAAAAGGAAAGGGAGGATTTGCAACTGTATATTATGCAAAATGGTTAGATAGAATTAATAGTACATGGCAATATGGTGCACTTAAAGTGATTCATGATTCAAACGAAAATGAGCAAGAATTTATCCAGGAATTGAAAAATCACTGTGAAATTGGATACGAGAATCCTTCGTTCTTGGGATGTATGGGAGTATCAAGAAATAATTATGGTGACTATATTATTGTTATGGATTATGCATTAAAAGGTTCGTTGCGACAAAATCTTGAACAAGTATCACAATTGGAATGGAAAGATAAATTGGGTATCTTGCAATATATAACTTTGGATCTCGAGTCGATTCATTTGCAGGAACTCGTTCATAGAGATTTACACAGTGGAAATATTTTGCAACAAGCTAGCTTGCATGATGCGTATATAACTGATCTTGGACTTTCAAAAAAAGTAAATGATGGAAAAATTTGTGGAATTATACCGTATATAGCGCCTGAGGTTATAATGGGTCAGCCGTATACTCAAGCATCAGATATTTACAGCCTTGGAGTTATCATGACAGAGATTTCGACCGGACAAAGATCATTTGATGGAATTCCGTTTAATGATGATCTTACTTTAAGAATTATCAGTGGATCCAGACCAAAATGTTTAGGACCCAGATTGTTATATTAAATTAGCTACGAATTGTATGAACAAATATTTTGATAGGCGACCTACTGTGACAGAAATTATTGAAATAATCACAAATTGGTTAAATGAAATGAATCAGGAAGATGATAATGAAATCAAAAGCCAATTTTTGGAAGCCAATAAGACTAAACCAGAGGTGGTAAAACAAATACATTCTCAAGAAGTATATACTAGCAAGCTACACAATACACAAAAATTTTCCGAATATATTAGTAAACAGATGAGTACAATCAAAATTTCGAGTAAATTCTCAAAATTATATTTAAATTAAAATAGTACAAAATACAGTATGCGTTTATGTAAAATGCACTTAGGAGGGTAAAGCTATAGAATTTCTTCTAAGTTATCAAAAATTTTCATAATATTTTAATCATTATATTACAGTGATAAATATATCATCTGTAAATTTTAGATTATATTTTTATCGTTTTGGTGTTTGTTTCTTGAAGCAGTGTTAAGATTCAATGTTCTGAATATTCTCAAAAAATTAGAGAATGCTGCATTTAAAAGTCACGTTCTCTTTTGAGAACAAACTAAGAACATAAAACTTATAATTATGTTCTCGTAAGATATATGAAATTGTTATAATTAGTATCATTAAGAATACTAAAATATTTTGAGAATATAAATTATCGATCATATTCTCGAAGAAAAAAATTTCAAATCCTTTTCAACATTTGGGAGTAATATTTTTTAATTAATTTTTTCTTCTTTTTTTAAATTTCTATCTCGAATATCCTTTGAAATATTTATTTGACATTTACTTCAATAAAAATACAAATTTTGATTCTAAAATTTATCAAGAATTACCAATATGCTAATTAAATTAACAAGCAAATTTTATAAAACGTCGTTTTCATCACGAAGTTTTTATGTAGAGTTACGTAAAATTTTTATGTAGAGTTATGTAAAATTTTTATGTAGCTTTATAAACCCAATGTAGATTTACATAACTATTTATATAAATATATATTTATATCTATGTATGTATGTATGTATCTATCTATCTATCTATCTATCTAATACTACAATTTTTCACTTCGACCCTTCAACGCGTAGATCTTTTCCATCATTTGGCATTTGCGCCAATCACCAAACCATCATTCGTTACCAATCTGCAAATCAAATCGTCAGCCATCGTCTCGAAGGAAATGATCGCCTTTTTTTTTTGATCGGTTCGATCAACATTAATTATTAGTTATGATTACGAAAAGCATTGCACGCATGTGATATAATTTGGAATAAGTCCGGCGTGATGTACCGGAAATTGATTTTTATTTAAAGAATGCATACATCAGTTGCGATTGATGTACAAATAAATTGAAACGGGATATGCACCCGGAAAAAAGGCAATCAAGATTGCGCCGGGTATCCCATAGGCAGCAGAAGCGGTTTAGCATAGCATAGGCCGGTGGTTTCCCGCCTGCGTAACGCAGGCCGGCCTACAAATCAAATAAGCAGTTGCCACGAAAATGGCAGGATTCGAACCATTCCAAAGATATATATGAATTCTGTCATTTTCGCGAATAATATAGCGTGATCACAATCGACGAAAGCAATTTGTTATAAGTGGAGTATTTATTGCATTTGCATTTGGATAGATATGTACATATTGCATATGTTGTTATGTTATTTATTGTTCGACCTGCTTCAAACAGTATTCTGACGACCGATCCACTCCAAAGATGTTAATGATCGGTCAGTCGGAATAGGCTTCTGACAAAACAGCAGCTATTGTTGCTGGGTGGGCCCTGATGTATCTGTGGAATGCGTCAGATGACCATCTGCCGATTTTT
The DNA here is from genome assembly GCA_910591965.1 of Dentiscutata erythropus. Lineage (NCBI taxonomy): Eukaryota > Fungi > Glomeromycota > Glomeromycetes > Diversisporales > Gigasporaceae > Dentiscutata > Dentiscutata erythropus. The sequence continues at coordinate 7,774 of CAJVPY010002193.1, read as the reverse complement.
TGGATAAGTGGCAGATGCATTCCGCGCAGAACTAATTCTGTCGTTCCTCCTGCCCTAAAGCTATGCCCTGCTATATTTGTTCCCGGTACGAGGAGTTTGAGTGTGCTTATGAACCAATGCTTTGTGGCTGGTTCGCCATTAGCTTTAATGAATAATGCATTGCTGCCTTTGGCATATGTTGGTTCCGTTCTGCGAATTATGTAAGCTTTCAATGCACGAATTGGACATAGGTCATCGTTTGTTGAGTTGATGATTAGGATTGGGCGCTCAGTTGTTTTGTGGGTCTTCGTTCTTGGTACCGTATAGTTCCGAAATTAAGCACCCTTTTTTTGTTATAAGAGGTGCTTATTTTCGGATATAATTTTAATAATAAATAATATAGAATTTTTGTACTAAGTAACTTGCCTTCTGTTTCTAAGTAAACCTGTTCCCCATGTCAAGACGATTCTAACGGCAGTAAAATCATAAAAATTTGCCCAGTAGAACTTTCGCAATTCTCTTCAAAATTTGGGCGACGTTTGTTTACGTTTGCTTTACATGATCTGCATACTCGTAAACAAAAGTCGCACGAACTTTGAAGAGCAATTGTGAGAGTTCTACTGAACCAATTTTGATGATTTTACTGCCATTAAAATCGTCTTGACTTGGCGAATAACTTTACTTAGAAACATAAAGTAGGCTTGCTTGGTAAAAAATCAGTTATGGTTATACATAGGGGGTGCTTATTTTCGGATATTACATAAATTTGATGGTGCTTAATTTCGGGGGTGCTTAATTTCGGAACTATACGGTAGTTGTATTGTTGCAAAGGAATTCATGCCGACTCTGTCAAATTTTAAGCTTTGTATTTTTGGTGTTTTGACTGCGTCTTGCCGAGATAGTGGTAGTAGTTCTCCTAACCGGGCTAAGCCATAGAAGGCCACCATAGCTATTGACCAAAAGAGTAGACACTCTGCACTGCTGAAGTTTAGGTTTTCACGTATCTTGTATAGTTGTGTTCTTGTAATGTGTTCTTTTTGGTGTGTTGGGCTGAATGTATGGTTGCCTTCTATAGTTTTTAAAAGCTGCTTTATTAATGGATCGTACCGAATATTATTCCAATCCATGTGGTTCATGGTATGATAGTGTTTAAGAGCTGATAAATAAGATGTGATTGTTTGTGGAGTAACTTTCATGTGGACATAAGTGATAAACTTTACTAAGTTATCCTTTGATATGGGCCATGCTGTTCCATCACTGTTTAACCAACCATGTTCCATTGCTAATTTTTGATATCTTTTTGTAATCGTATTATATGTTCTATACATCGGAGGGCTTATTCCTAATATTATTTCGGCTTGCTTGTTTAGTGCCACAATGGTTGTAGTATGTTTGTTTATTTGTCTTCCTGTTGACTGCTGCAGCATTCTAGTTTCTTGCCGCATTGCATTAATTTCTGATCCTATTGTAGCAGTAATGGAATAGCAGGTATTAGGTTAGTATAGTTGCTTGGAATTATTGGATATAAGAAGCGTGCACGAGGGTTTTGGGCTACATATTCTCTGTGACCATTGCGTGATAATAAGTCAGCCTTTGTATTGTTTTTGCCACTTATATACTCTAATTTAATTGAGAAATTGCCCTGAATTTGTGCTGTATACATTTCTGTGATTATATCATTTATTGTAGAGTTCTTGCAGTATCCTGTATAATATGCCTCTGCATTTGCTTGGTTGTCTGTCCACAATATTAAGCGCTTTTGTATCCATAAAGGTGCGAAGGTGAGTATTGCAATGAGGCTTGTTAGCAATTCCCGTACTTGAATGCTATATTTTGTTATGTCCATTGATCTGGACCAGTTGAAAGTCGTGAAGTAAGTATCATAAGTTGCACCACCACCTAGGTTTGATGCATCTGTAAATAAGTTTTGAACTTCAGGTTGCAACCATGCTCTATTTTTGATTAAATACACACCAGGCCATTTTGGAAGAATCTTTGACCACCATACAATTTTCGTTTTCATTTGGTCTGTTATTTTAATATGAAATTTTGAACATCTTGCTCCTTCTAAAGCTTTGATAAAACATTGAATGAAAGGTCTACCCTGAGGTATAACCTGACACAACCACATAAGTGATCCGACCAGAGACTGTAGTTCTTTTTTGTAGCACCACTTTTTCACATTCCATTCTGATAGCATATTTAATATCTTGGCCTTTTTTGATTCTGGTATCGATACTGACAGGGCCACAGTGTTAATCTGAATTCCTAAAAATGTGATTGCCGTACTTGGACCTTCTAGCTTTGACTGTTTATAAGGAACATTTATTATTTTTAAAATTCGAAGAAATTGGCCTAATTCTTGCTCTGCATAATTTTGCAATATAATCAAAAAATCATCTATGTAGTGAATAATTGATTTAATTCCTTGCTGAACAGCAATCCATGTGATTATATCAGCAAGCCGGCAGAATATGCCACCTGATGCTCTGTTCCCGAATGACAGTGCTTTGTCGAAGTATATTTTATCATCACATTGTAGACCTTGAAGAACCTGGTTAACCGGGTGCACTGAAAGTATACGATAAGCATCTTGTATATCAATTTTTGACAGTATATAGCCTTTTCCATATTCCATTATCCACTCAACTGCATATTTACATTCTCATATTTTGTAGCAAACTCAATTCTATCTATTCCATCTATTCCATTATTAATACTGGCTCCGAATAGAGCTGACAAGTGAGAAATAATCTTAAATACTTTAGGCTTTGTATCTTTCTTCTTGACTAATTCACATGGGTTAATCTGAAATTTTTGACATGGTGGGTTTTCTAGAGAAAATGGACCACACATATGGTCTGCTGCTAATTCTTTATTTATATAGTTTCTAAAAGCTGTTGGTTCAATGTCAATTGAACTTAGATTTAGTTGAATTATTGTTGTACGTTTACCAGAGAAATTAAACCGAAAACCCTGCTCAAGACCTTTAATCAGATACTGGATAAATGGTCGATTGGGATGCTTTTGTGTAAGATACTCAAATGTTAGTTTGTTTACTTGTGTTGTTACATTGAATAAAGATGGATTTAGCTGTGCTGCAATTGTTATTTCTTCTTGTATAAGTTGGTTAAGTCTTGGCGGAGAAGCTTCAATAATTAGGTTTACTGATTGTAAAGATGGCTTTATCTTGGATAGAGTTGTGAACGCTCTAGAAGCCTTGAATTGTGCTGGATATTTCATGCTCAGTTTCCATTTCTCCTTTATTTTAACTATTAAATAGACCTTGTTAGTAAATTTTTTTTTTTTTTTTTATATATAAGTTATAAGCAATATATATTCGCTAGTTGTATCTGTGTTATATATATATATATATTTACTAATGTTTATTATATTGTTTGTTTGATTACTTTTTTTTTTTTTTTTTTTTTTTGAATCACTCTTTGTTGGACCGGTTTGTTTAAACCTATTTTTCCAGAAGCAATTCTTTTCACTATGGCCTGCTCTTTTGCATATGATACATGCATGTACTCTGCCACAGTCTTTTTCTTCTGTATATGACTTTCTATTCCAATTGATACAAATCTCTCTTACATCATGCCATGTTGTATCAAACCAGCCAGGACGACACCCTTCACTTTTGACTCTCTTTGCCGTAGTGACATCAAAGTTTTTCTCTTCTGCTTCAATATCTCTGTCTAATAAGGTGCTATTACGATTCATAGCTAGAGCAATGCGTCGATCTTCATCATATTTTATTACGGCTGCGAATTCATATTTTATACATAATTCATTTATATAGTTTCTATATGTATTTAGCTCTTGTTCCCGATTGTTATAAAGTATTAGCACTGCATCCATATACACTTTGAAGGCCATAAGCCATTCAGATATATCTCTAAATGCCATGCTGCGTGTATGTTTCTTTATTTATATTGTTCCACTTTCGGATATATGTAGCACTGCATCTTCACTTTCACATTTTGCATTTTCTACAATATTCTTGTATATAAACTCTTGAAGATTCATAAACAAACAAAATGCCAGAGCATTCCAGGTTTTGTTTGTTAAGCTTGGTTTGTGTAGTAATAGCTCAGCACTTTCTGGCCTTCAGCCCAATTCAAGACCCACCACCTTTGGATTTTTTCAGTCATCATTGCATCCTTATTACTTATCCCTTGTATGTCTGGCATCTCTTTAACTGTTATATAGCTTAGAGTTGGAAATTTTCTATTTGTCAACTTGTACTTTACTGATTTGATGTCATCTAAGTCTGCCTCCTCTGTTTGTGTATTTCCCGAATTCATCTTTGCAATCAGATGATTGATTATTGGGGTTGAAGGGTAGTTACCTTCTTGTGGCTCCACAGTCTTCTCTACATCTGTCACTTGTCCTATTTGTGTTTGGTTTACCTCTCGGTGCTGTCTAGTTGGTAGCTCATTACTGTTAACTTGGCCACCATTGTTGCTGCAACCCATTATGTTGGTCTGTTCTAATTGAGTAAAACGTTGATTGATCGTTTCCATGTATCTCATATTCTATTCTCTCTGCGTTTCTAATTGCTGATTCATATACTGTTGCATGTTTTGCATTATAGCTGATGTTGTTGATCTAATTATTGTATCGATATATGTTCTTGTCTGTACATCAATCTGCATGCTTGTTTCGTCTGCCTCTTGCCTTTGGCTATTATGTGGTATGTTTGTTTCAACTATGTCTTCTGATGTCGCGCTTCCATCCTGGTTGCTATCTTTGCTTCTTGTATTCCGTTTGCTCATTTCGCAAATGAAATGTTTGGCAATTCAGTTAGATGTTGAACACGCGTATAATTGCGTAGCTATATATACCATCATACTTATCTAAGAACTCGGTCAATCTTGTTTGGGAGCAGGCGATTTCTTCATAATTTCCTCATGACTGCCAGATCCGGAAGTTAATAGAAAGTCCTATTTGAATTTCGTATTTTCCCATGAATTACCTTTGCACTGCCCGGTACATCATAGTTACCGGATCCAGAAGTTTATAGAATGTCATGTCTGGCTTTCTTTATTTCCTCCTGATGCCATCTTGCTGCACTGCCCAGAGTTGCATGACTCAATACAATTGTGTTCCTGTGACTAGTAAGCATCGCATCCCTGCTTAGCCATCTTTTCGATCTGTTGACTGCATGTCAACTTGAATTAAAAACTTGGAAAATCATCGATAAAATATTCTAATTCAAATACTACAGTTTTTTAGTTCGACTCATCAACCTGTGTCATTCATTCATAGTTTCTTTTTGCATTTAACTAAGCATAATCTATATTTATAGCAATTATCATAAGTCTAAGAAATTTATTACTGTTCTATCAATTACTGTAATACTGCGTACCTGGTAAATTTACCCTAATGGCCATTTTTAAAAAATAGAGCAATTTATCTTTACCTTAAAATTTTTCCCTGACATTCTTTTGCCTGGAATGACAAGTAACAGAATTTTTTATAGTAGCTCATGATAGAGTTCACGATAACTTCAAAGCAGATTAACTCAACATTAACCACATACTGTTGGTGGAATTTTAAAATGTAACTTGCGATAGAATCATGTTAACTCAATACAAATTAACTCAACCATAACTACAGCGAGTAAGTTCTGTAACAGAATTTTTTGCAGTAAATCACAATTGAAATCACAATGCAAACTAACACAACCTTAACTACATGATTTGTATTATAGTTTTTTATAGCACTGTACCTTACAATAGAATCAAAATAATTCCAATGCAAACTATGTGTCATCAGAATAGCAAGTTCTGTAGTGAAATATTTTATGATACATATAGAAATCACAATAATTCCAATTCAAACCTTAACTACATGTACACCAAAATAAAATGTTTATTTAGGGAGGGTGTATATCTATGGAAGAAATTTTGGATGTATTTATGGAGGGTGCAATTATAGAGGCCTGACTGTAGTAAGTTCTGTAACAATTTTTTATAGCAGAAATCATAATAATTCTAACTCATACTGTGTGTCACCGGAAGCTCTGTAACAGAATTTTTTACAGTAACACATGATATAAATCATGATAATTTTATTGCTCACCTTATATATCACCATAATAGAGAGTTAAGTTCTATACAATAATAATTCCAATGAAAATTAACTTAACTATATACTGTAAGCCACTAAAATAGTGAGTAAGCTCTGTTAAAACTCTTTTTTATGAAAAAATCACAATAATTCTAATGCAAACTAACTCATCTTAATTATATCTTGTGTGTCACTAAAATAATAAGTTTTGTAACAATTTTTTGTGGTAACTCATAATAGAATTTATAATAATTTAAATACATACTAACCCAACTACATACTATGTGTTACTAGAATAACAAATTTTATAACTGAATTTTTTACACTAATTCATATTAGGAATCATGATAATTCTAATACAAACTAACTTGTCTTTAACTACTTACTGTATGTCACTAGAATAGCAAGTAAATTTTGTACCAATTTTTTACAGTTACCAATAATTCTAATGCAAACTAACTCATATTATATGTTACTGGAAGTAAGTTCTATAACTGATAGTAACTCAAAATAGAAAATCATGATAATTTCAATACAAACTAATTCAACTTTAACCATATACTACTATATGTGTCACTATAATAGTAGATATAATTTTTTATAGTAAATCAAGATAGAAATTATAATAATTCTAATGCAAAGTAAGTCAACCACATACTGTGTATTATATGAAGTGCAAGTTCTGTAAAAGAATTTTTTATAGTAATTCATATTAAAATTTAGGTTAATTCTAATACTAACCAACTTATCCTTAAACAATTACTGTGCATCATCATAATACTGAGTAAGTTTTATACCAATTTTTTTTACAATAACTCACACTAAAATACATAATAATTTTAATACAAATTATCTACATATTGTGTATTACCAGAATAGTAAATACTATAATGGGGATTTTTATAGTAACTCTCAATAGAAATTACAATAATTCTGATGCAAACTAACTCAATTTTAATTACATACTGTATATTATCAGAATAGCGAGTAAGTACTATAACAATATTTTATAGTTAACATATAATAAAAGAACATGTAATCCTAATACTAACTAATTTAATTATAATTTCATACTGTATCATTGAATAGTGTATAAGTTATATAACAGAATTATTTTACAATAATTTTGATACAAACAAAATTATATACTGTGTTATCAGAGTGGTAAGTAAGCTCTGTAGCAGGATTTTTTTATAGTAATTATAATAAAACTATAACTCAATCATATATTGTTTCATCAAATTGGTGTAACAAAATTTTTACAATACATTATGACAAAAATCATGTTAAATCAAATTTAAACTAACTTGGTTTTAATTACATTCAATACTATACCAGAATAGCAAACACATGATAAATAGTAATTCAATATAAACTAACTCTGCCTTAATAACATTCTAAATGCCACTAGAATAATAAGTAAGTTCTGTAATATAATTCTATTTTGGTCTATGGTAGAAATATGATAATTCTAATACAATCTTAGCTATATACTATGTATTACTAGAATAGCAAATAAGTTCTGTAACATAATTTTTTATAGTAACTCATGATAGAATATATAATAGTTATGAAAACTAACTCAACCTTAATTGCATCTTGTATGATTATTTTTTTTTTTCAGTATTAAGATAAGGTCGTATCTCATGACTTTATTATAAGCATATATATTTTGTATATATTATGTGATACAATTATTATATACTATTATTAAGTACAT
>CAJVPY010002192.1:0-16834 GCA_910591965.1 Dentiscutata erythropus | reverse complement strand
TCTTGTTTAAAGTTATAAAAAAATTTTATTATAAAAAATTTGCTTGATTTCTATTGACTCACCCCCATATATTTAGTAATTAATATAGTAGAATGCATATTTTCCAAGGATTGAAATTGAAAATTAATTAGCTTCAAGACTGACCTACGTATTACTATAAATTAGTGTCACATGTTTTTTAATTATTTTTATTAATTAAACTGTATTATGATATTATAATCTCAATCCTATAACAGTTCAGATTCAAATTATGGTCTTAACTGACAAAATTCTTTATCTTTTTCAACAATAAGTAGCAATGAAAATTTATTGCTTTTATTTTTCAATATTTCTCAAACATTAAAACATAATATAAGTGATTCTTTAGTTAATAAGGGTTTTACTTGGGTTTATTGGTTTCGTTCATTTATTTAAGCATCTAAAAAAAGAACGGTTCAAATGTGTCGAATTATGATTTGTGATGATTTTAAGATTTGTGCCATGTTGATCATGTGTCATATACTATATAATTTAGAGTTCGATAAGACTAAAATTAAAATTAACATTTTGTATATAAATTTTCAAAAAATCAAGTTATAAGAATCATAAATCAGCATTATTTTGAATATTTCGATTAATAATACGTATTATTTATTGATTGAACTTAAATTAAAGTTTGTTTATCGACTACTATAAATAAAACTAATAAAAGGTACATATATACTTTGATTTCAATTATTTTATATTTTACCTAAATAAGTGACTTAAAATCTTACTGTGATAGAATAACTTACGAAGCAGCAAAAAATTTTTTGTTGTATATTTCAGACTATACTTACAGACTAATTTAATATAATTATGATCCTCCTCTTCGCTCCGGGTCAATAAAGAAATATATAGCTTATTTCAAATAACTACTATTGTGATCATCATCAACTAAGGGAGTTCTCAAACATCTTAAAAACCCTAATAAAAAAAATGTGATCATGGAAAAACATTTACCCAAAACCCTTCCATTTTGGGTCTTCTTTACCTTAAATTTAAATAACGATAAGTAAAAAACGGAATAGCAGTATTAATTATAGTTTGGTTGAACGCTAAAAAATGGACTGTGTTTATTATATTGCTTTAAAAGCTTCTTGCATTAAAAATAAAATAATCTTTTTGTATTGGGTAGAAATTTTCCGAGAATTTATTATTTTGATATGTAAAGAATGTAAAGTGATGGCAAATTTTTAAGTAAAAGATAGATCGTATCTCGCTTATTAAATGGGTAACTCATGGCTAATTTATTCATTTACCGTTAATCACATAATATATATCACCGATCAGATTTTCACGAGCTGAATTTGATAAATACAGAAATAATAACGATAAATGGCAAACTTGAAAGTTCAAAATTTCATTTACTTTAGTAGTGCATAAATGATTTCTATACATTTTGGGTGCATCTTATCTTACCTCATACTACTATTCTGTATTGTTCATTCATCATTTATCTATCAATACCATTGTAAGTTATTCTTACACATGGGATCTTAATTTGCTCTTCGGAAGAATCATAGTCTCGCGTTATATTTTTAGCAAAAATCACAACATTTACAGTCGTGCAACCAAAATTGGTAAATCAGCCAGAGTTTAAGAGTCGGAATGCATCAGAGTTAGGCCGGCATTAAGCAATAATAATAACTATATTATAAGCAAAATTAGCATCTGGGCAATTCTACTTAGCGCATGGATTACTGGGTTATTAGCAAAATTTATCAATTCTGATCCATTCCGTCCCAGAATTTAGTCGATCTGCTAAATTTTGGTTGCGCGACTAATCTATTCCGATTTACGACGTATCGAGTTACCTCATATCTGATATCATGAATCATGGGATAATAAGTTTTAATAAGCTTTTTTATCATTATTTAAAAAAATTTTTTATTAAAAAAAAAGCCGCGCGCCCGCGTCACTACAGTTGAATTTTGTAGCAATTTCCTCATCTCGTAATTTAGGATTTCTTTTTTTTTTTCTTAAATTTGTTTTTTTTAAATGGCTGTAAGTCTGGTATGGCTTTTGCTAATTAACTTTTTTCTTTAATAAGTTTCTGAATTCCTTACAAATTTGTTCATAAGATTTGTCCTAGAGAAAAAAAACAGTTAACATTTTTGTATCTCATCATACCTATACCCAATCCTACGGGCCTTGATATACAACCAGGTCTACACAGGCGATTACACGTCGTAGCCTAGCTGCCTCCCTCAACTGTAGTGTAACTTACACCTGGTGTACATTAAACAGAAAATGCTAAGTGAGAGGAACTCATCAAGTCGGTTTCCACTTCTGATAACCATTCATCTTTCATATTCGAAAAGAAATCTTGTAGAAAAAAAAAAACAGTTAACATTTTTGTGTCTCATTATGTCTATACCCCAATCCTATGGGCCTTGGGCAGGTTGGCAATGGACTATGATGGGTTCTGAATAAATTGTCAATGGACATTGTCCATTGGCGTTTGCTAAGCCACATTTTGGTCCATTGGCCAACCTAGGCCTTGGGATATACAACCAGGCGATTACACGCCGTAGCCTAGCTGTCAATGGTCTCACTCAACTGCAGCGTAACTTATACCTGATGTACATTAAACAGAGAATGCTAAGTGAGAGGAACTCACTATGTCGATCACCAATTCTGATAACCAATTCTCGTATTCATTTTCCATTTTTAAAAAAAGATGATAACGATATAAAAATAGAATATTGTATTACATCATGCTAAATTTCCTTTGTCGCATCATAAGCATAATTTCATTCACGTGTTATCTACAGGTCTGCTGCGCATGCTACGTTTCTAAATTCTTACAAGGCAGCATAATGATGTCAAACTTATATATATTTAAAGGATGTAGTCGTGGCTATGTAGCCATAATAATTACTGGGTAACCCTGTTGTGTAACCAATCAAAAAACAATTTTACCACTCTAACTTTACTTCTAACCCTAAGCTTAGCACACAATTTTCTTTATTAAAAAATTATTTTGATTGCTTCCAGTAGAAATTCTCAGCCTTCCAGTGGAAATTTGTAATAGTAAAAGTTTCAGTAGTACTATTAATTTTCTTCCAGTGGACTTCCAGTTAAAAAATAATGTAGCCTATGGCTACAAATAAATTAAAACTTATTTTAAAAAAAGCCTATTTTTGATAATTTTTTAAATTTTTTTAAATACGAGGCACTTTATAAATATTAGGCATTTCTAAAGATATATTTTTTTGTACGTACATACGTCTAATAGTTTTATGATAAAAAGCTCAAGTAATATTGAGTCATTACTCTGAAATAAAAAATATAACTATATTATATATTTATATATACAGTATATATAGACGGTTCGCAATACAGACTAAACCGAACCGGTTAAACCCGTTAATTATTAAATGTATATAGTATACTGTAGTATTAGGGACAATTTAAGTACCGCGTCACCAAATTAGGAATATTATACATATATACGTATTGACGTCCTTAGTATTTGCTTCTTTGCTTCTTCCTTATGCCTGACATAAAAGTAAATAAATACATAGTGTCAATATTAGCTATTTAGTTAACAATTTGTTGTGAAACAATAAGCGTAAAAGAACGAATCGTACAATTGTTTGCTTACCCGCAAAAGTATGGCTACAGAATTTGCGGATCGATTTGAAACTAATACTGAAAGCGGCCCAAGGTAATAACAAAGAAAAGGAAAAAAGGCAACATTTTTTAGAGCCATATACTTTGTTTTGTTGGTTGTATTAATGAAAGTTTGAATTATTTTTAGCAGTCAAACAGTTGTAACATCAAGCATCGTAATTCCCACAACCTCAAAAAGATCTGGCCGCCAAGATGCTTTACCAAAACGACGGGCTAGTAACGAGCTTGCTCGTCAGAACAATGACGAGGTTGAATTTTAATTATTTTAATTTGATATATAGATAGCATTTGACAATAATAATAGTAATAATAATAAAAATTTTACTGTTTATATAACAGGCAAAAAGGCCCCGATTAGACATGAATAATAAAGAAGTAAAGAAACGAAGTAGAAAGATGTTTGGTGTGTTATTAGACACATTAACGAAATTTAAAAATGAAAGTCAGAATAAAACAGAGGCTGTATGTACTATTATCTTGTTTTTTTATTTTTTTTTATGGATTTTAGATCAATGAATCATATCATTTAAGTCGGTTTGTTGATGATGTAGGAGATAAAACGTGAACAACTTGAACGAAAACTGCAAGATAAGCTAAAGAAGGAGCACGAAGAATTGGTGGAGAATATTAGAAGGGAAGAACAAGAAAGGAGAGAAAGAATTGTCAGGGAAAAAAGAGAAGCTGAAGAAAAAAGAACTAATGAGACGGTAAGGATTATGTATAATTTAAATTATTTTTGTGTAAGATGTAATTATATTTATTCATTTGTCACTTAATTCAATAATCCTTAATTCAATAAGAAAATCTGTTGGGCAACACATAAAAAGAATCTTGCCAATTTTCTTCGTACAAATACACAACCATCTTTGTATTATCTTCCGGCCAAAATGTCTCAATCTGCATTGCAAACTATTGCAATACAGAAACGACAAGTGGCATTAGAATCGTCATCATTAATATCCCATAGTGAAAATGAAAACAATGAAGAGAGCAGTATCATTAATGATTTTGAAATTACTGGATTCAATAAAATTGAAAGACCAGTTGTTAAAACACGTGAAGAAATTAAAATGGAAGTTGATAAACGTGAGGAGAAAGATGAAAATAAATCACCTAAAGAGAGTATCGAAAATGATGCTCATACAAAAGAATCGTCGGCTACTGAAGCCATGGAAACTACGGTAAGTAATAACGAGGGAAACGTCAACGTTGAGGAGCCAGCGGCCAATGAAGAAATCGCTGATAGCAAAGATGATAGCAAAGATGATCCCGTTGAATACTAGTTTTCGGTTTGTATCCTCCACTTTATGGTTTACTGCATTATTTCTTTCAAGTTCAATATTTTGATAGATAAATTAGTGAATGGGAATCGCGAGTATAATAAAGAATTATTGTAAAAAAAAAAAAGATCTGTTAGAATTAACAATATATAAATCTTTTTTTAGAATGATCCACCAATGAGGAACTTTGTGATTCTCATTATTTTAGTCAATCATACTCATTTTAAGTTTATTAATATTGGTAATATTTATACACCCGATATTAAGTTTATGAAGTACATATAATTACTATACAAGTTGCTTATTAAATGACACGATCAATGGATAACGGTCTAATTATTAAATTGATATTTTTTGATATTGTCCAAATTACTCTAAACTTAACGCTAGAAAATCTTTATAGCATCATCCATAAGTTTATCGAGTTCCTGTGTGAAAAAAAATTTTTTGATTAATACAAATAAAACCTTAATTCAAAACCCCAATAATAAAGGATCGATTAAATTTTGAAGTTAAAATTTCGATCTTACTTGTTCTAAATGATCTAATTCGTTGTTAACATTATCAAAAATGTTCTTAATATCATTTCTAATATCCGTGAGTTTAAGTGTATTTAGTATTTTTTCAGGATCTTCGTGTATTTGCCATCCACTTCTTCTCCTTTCTTTTAATTCTAACATATTTACTCCGGATCTGACAAGTATTAATAGTTCTTGTAACCCAAAGTCATCAGTTAATATCCAATCACTATCTGTAAATGAAGAAGCAGTAGATAATTTTCTAAATAACGAATGTTGATTTCCTGGTGTTATTGAATCTATGGTAGTGTTAGTGTTTATGGAATTGTTTGATGCGGAAGAGATTGATCGTTGTCTAGGCTTTTGAGGTACTAGGGAAAGAGACTCTAGAGATTGTGATCTTTCTATTGTTAATGATGGTAAATTTTTAAATCTTGAAGAGTACAATTCAGATACTGAATCGTTGTCTTCATCATCAAAATCATTACTGAAATCATCGGTAGTGGCGGTAGAACGTGTTGGTGATTGAACAGACCAACCACTTGATAGACTATTAGAACGTTCATTAAGTATTGGTGCATCTTTTTGTGGTGCATCTTTTTGTGAATGGTTAATAATTGAATTTTGTTGGGATGATTGTTCTCGTGTTTCACGTAAAGTAGTTGCAAGATTTGACATTGTACCATTACCATATCGATCAACTTGTTGCAATACACGTTCAATTCTTTCCTCAAAAGATTTTACAACATTTCCACTATTGTTATGCGCTTGATTTATCATCTTAACTAAAATGTCAACATCCTGTGTTGTGCTTTTACGAAATTCCTTTTTCTTACTGTTTCGTCTGTCATCGTAAGAATCATTGAAGGATGAGTCACTATGTTCATCTGAATTTAGTGTTTCATCATCATCATCACCCCAAATATCTTCAACAAGGTCACTAATGTCAAATTCTTTTCCTTTTGTTGGAATAAAAGAATATCGAACTTTGTTGCCAAAAATTCGAGAACTTCGAATTGCTCCAGTTTTCGTAACAATATCAATACCCTGTGATGTATTTTTATGTGCAGAAAGAATAGATTTTTGCTTTTCACGGCTATATTCACGTTGCTGTTCGATAAGCTGTTTACGTGTATTTATATTATTATTAGTTTTCTGTTCATCTTGTTTATTCAAATTACGTGATTGTGTTCGAATTTTGTGATCAATATTAGAAATCACAGGCATTGCACGTGCTTGAAGATCCTCAGGTCGCAAAAGTCTTAGAACGAACATTGGTTCGTCTGGTCGATAGTCCAATACCAAAGATGATGATGAGTCTATAGAATCTACTGATACATGATGGAGCTTTGGTGCCGTTGGATAAACCGAAATTACATTTAGTTCGGAGGGAAGGGGTTTTTCTAACAAATTTGTATTATAAAATATATACAATGTTAGTTTGGTGGTTCTGGTACAATTTTCCGAAAAAAAACATATCAACAAAATTGACAAACATTATAGCTAATGTCGGCTAACTTTGTCGGAATTATAAAATGGTATTGGGAAATTATTATAAGAGAATGAGGATATTCACCTTCTCCGTCAACAATAACCATTAATTGATATCGTGGCTTTTCATCATTATCCGATATACTTTTACCATCATCAACAATTCCATCAGTAATTTCAAATTTTTCCATAGCTTTTTCTATAACTTGCCTAACAGTTGCAAGTCCAGAAACTACAGCAATCTTTTCTTTAGGTTTACCTTCCTCTCTTGAACGTCTTCTTGCAGCCTTTTCTGCAAGATGTTTAGGAACAGACATAGAAGTTCTTGGTATATGTGGCTTGTTGCTCCTTAAATTAATAGGTAAATCATCATTATAAACCAACACCCGTACACGTAATTTTCTTTCTTCTGAAGATCGACTGTTTCTTTTTGAACGTCTATTTAAAAAGAAAGTAACAGCACCCTTTTCATTCTGTAATCCTAATTTTTTGATCTCATCAATATCAGATAAACTTGAAGTAGTTGAAGAAATAGATTCAACAGAATTCCTCCTGATCGAAGGTAATGTCACAGGGTTATGAGATGTCAATGAATGAAAGGCTTCAAGTGGTAAATCGTCAGACATTAAATGAATTTGGTCTATGTAAAATAATAAAAATTAATATTTTGTATTAGAGAATATTAAGAAAACAAAACAAACAAATATTTTTATTTATTATTATTTTATTTTATTTATTTATTTTTTGAAAATTTAAAATATTACCTCTATTAGCTTCTTTAATCGTTATATAATAATTTTCCCACTCTTCTACATCATCTAATTTGAATCGGTGCAATGCTTGCTTAATGAGTGTAGAGGTGATTGTAGTTGGACTTAATAAAAATAGTTTTGATTCTTCATTTGATGAAATATTTTGACCAGCAAATATTCGAATTACATTGTAAAAAGGAGTAAGAGGGGTCAAAGGAGTAATTGATCTCTCAGATGGAGCATGTTGAACAACTCTTATGGGAGATGGTGAATTTTTTAATTTTATTGATTGAACTGCATCTTGTGCAGGGGCTTGTAAGATCTCTTGCTGAATTGGGCCAGAATCACGTTGAATTACTTGAATTGGAGGCTCACTAACAGATACTTGTTGAACTTTTGGATGTTCTCTGTTTGATGCACGTTGTGCCTGGGATTGTTGTGGATTTGAAGATGGTTGAGGTTGCCGTTGTAACTGAGGTTGTAATTGAGGTTGTAATTGAGGTTGTAACTGAGGTTGTAATTGAGGTTGTAACTGAGGTTGTAATTGAGGTTGTAACTGAGGTTGTAATTGAGGTTGTAATTGAGGTTGTAATTGAGGCTGTAATTGAGGTTGTAATTGAGGTTGGTTTTGAGATTGAATTTGAGATTGGTTTTGAAATTGATTTCGTGATCGAGGGTCTATCTGATGTTGTGGGTTCTGATTTCTTTGTGATTGCTGTTGGCCTTGACTTTGATTTGGTAAAGAACCAACTTGCTGATGTTGTGGCCGATTTGTTAGAGATCCAATCTGTGGAGATGATCGATTTTGTGAAGAACCAAGTTGCGGAGATTGTTGTTGCTGATTTGTCAAGGGGCCCGGACGTTGAACTTTGGAATTATTTTGTGGGAATGGCGCGGAAGAAACCTGTTTGACAGGTTCTTCCTCTTTTTTCTTTGATTTCCTTTTAAAGAGGTTTCTGAATATACCGCCACTCTCTTTCTTTTTCTCTTCTTTCTTCGGTTTTCCAGATTTTTTATCATCTGATACTTCCACATTTTTAATAGGTTCACTTGAAGCTATATTAACTTTTGTAGGCTCACTATTACTACCCGTTTTCTCGAAAGATCCACCAGGTCTTGTCTTCATTTTATTTCCTTCATCTTCATCATCCGAGAAATCAATGAAATCACTACCTAAAGCTGGAGTCAGTGACATTTTAATTGTTTCATTTTTATTATTTATAGCATCTTGTATTTTATGTGCAGATTTATCGTATGTCAAATTATTTTCTAATTGTCCAGTTTGCTTTTTCATTTGGTATGATTGCGATCGTTGTGATGACTGTCTTATATCATCGCTTTGTTGTGATTGGTGCCTATATTGTTGATTCTTCTCTTGGCTATATTGTTGTTTATTCTCTTGCCTATATTGTTGATTATTCTCTTGTCTATGCTGCTGATTTATTTCTTTTTCATATTGTTGATCACTCGTTCTTTTAACATCTAATTCAACGATTTCACTTTCTGTTACTTTAACAGAATTATCAGATCCTCTAGATCCTCTAAGATTATCTTGATCACTTTCAGGATTTATTACTTGCTTATCAGCATATTTTATTTCTTCCGGTTCATTTACTAATTGTACATCATCATCTATTTTTTCATGCTGTACGACTGACTGTGTAGTTACTTCAATTTTACCCACAAAATGTTCATCATCATCATCTTCATCATCATCATCATCATCATATTCATCATCGGATGCCTCAGCTATAAAAAATAGCGGAGATGCAAAAGTAACGGCCTTTACTTGTTCTGTTGGAATTTGTTTAGGAAGTGAGTTATCTGATTCAACAACGCTGTGTGCGGATGTTATCTTTAATCCAGAAGTATGTAATTATTAATTTTTTCTTATATGTGTAAGATACAATATACACATCAGGAAAATTTAAATTCTAATTATAATCAATTAAAATCTGGTGATTTTAAACGATTCTCATCACCAAAGCCGATTGATGCGATGAAAGATTTTTATCGACTATAATCGATAAGAATAAAAATTAACCGTATATTAAAAAAATTTAAACCTCGATTTTAATTTAATCATTTTATCTGTTATGTATGTTGATTATAATCAATTATTAATAATTGATTTAAATCGATTATCACCACCAATAATCGCTTGAAATCAATTATTTTATAATTGATTAGCTATGACAGATTATAATCAGGTTTAAATTTCCTGATGCACTATGAAGAATTTCACTTACACTAATATTTCGGTGTTTATTTAATCTTGCTAATCTTTCGTATGGTGTCTGCAAAATCACGTGAAGCGAATTAGATAATGAATAAATAAAGCTTTATAAAGAAATTTATCACATACCTCAATAGTTTCAGCAGGTATATATCCAATTTCATCACTCGGCAAAACCTTAACTAGCCACCAATAACTATTTGAATCATCAAACAAACTTAATGAGTCACCTTTCATAACGGTAGCTTGACCCTCGACCGTTGCTTGAAAGGAATGTAAAGCATAAACTAGAGAAAAGTCAATTTCTTCTTCAATAATTGAAGGCGAAGAAGTCAAATAGTCATCATCGTCGAAGCTTGAATTATTCTCGTTGTTATCCACTGAAGTTGCATCATCATCATAATCATCGATTTCGTCTTCCGATCCAGCTCCTTTACGGGAGGATTTTGACGTAGTTCTTTGTCCACGTGAAGCAGCAACTGTATCAATAGATAAATTATGACCTCGAACCATGATTAAATGTGTTGTAAAATGAAAGATATAAATATGATTAAAGGTTTAGATATTTCATGAAGTGTTAAAAAAGGTTTGCACCGAATGTAAAGCGCAAAAATGTACAATTTCTATATATTTTTTTTGTATGATCTAACTTTAAAGAGTTGTTTCAAGAAGATTAATTTATTATGCATAGATGCAAAATTAGCAGATTTTATTAATACCTAAATAAAAAATATATTAGATAATGCCATATTTTACAGAAAAAAAACAGGAAAAATTTCTTAAATTTAAACCCTCAATATAAAGAAAATTTCCAAATCCGACAATCATTTCCCGAATCTACTTTATGCAAAAGAAATTTCTCTATTGGTGTTTCAAAGCATTAATTTACGCATAAATGTTTAAATGCTATCATGTACAGATGTATTAGTATTGGTGGAATAGCGGTAATGCATGAAGCATGAACATGGGTGATGATGATTATTATGCGTAATTGGCAGTTTTATTGTTTCAAACGAGTTAAAAGCAATATTGTTTTAAACTTTTTAATTCGAGGAAAAATATTGATTGCCAATCAGATTCTATTTCTTCACTAGTTTTTCATGATCATTTTTTCTAATAAATAGCGATAGATTTTCGGATTTTCTTTTTGTGGAATCTTTAGAAATAATAATTTTATTGGTGAAGCTCAATACATTATTAAATATTTAGACTGTATACTATATATATATATTTTATATTTATGTAATATCGATATGTGATATATTAATCCTTTTGGCTCAATTATTGAAGCCATTGATTCATTTCAATTATGTATATGTTACAAGTGAGAATTTTTAATGACAGAAAATAGGTTAAGTTTAGATCCCATGTTAAGGTATTGTTACATAACTGATAAAATATCATACTACAATCGGGCTTGTTTACTTTGTCTCCGCTTTACTTTCCTATTGCAGTACTTCAATGATTTAATCACCTGAACTACTTTGCGACCAATAAAACTGAGGAAAACTTTATAATAACCTATAAATAAATGTAAATTTATATTTTTATATCAATTACATAATATAGATATATATATATAAAAATAAACTTTATTTTTTTTATTACGTAACTCATAAGACCAACAGGCTGAGCTGAGCAACTTATATATATATATATTATATATAATATATAGTGTACGTTGCTAGTGGCACTTATTTCCTTACATCTGTTATATTTTAGTGTATGAAAAACAAGCATAACTTTTTAAATTATATAACATAAAATTAAAGGCTAAAAAAATTAAATTAATTATGGTTAAGTTATTTAAGATTTAAAGTTTGGATAATTTATAAAAATGCTGTAGTTGGGTCTCAGACATAAAATAAACTCTTAAAATAAACATATGACGTGAATAGGTACTAAATTTAAAAAGTTAAATATAATTAAGAATTTGTCGACATATTTATATCGTTTATATTTAGTAAACGTGGTTTTCCTAAAAGTTATTCAATACATCCATATACTGTATTTGAAAGTTCTTGAGAACCCAACTTATAGAAGATATGTTAACACCTAAGTGTTTGGCAATTTTTTGAAGTGATAAATTTTTTTCAACGAAGATGCTTTGAAAGCATCACATTTCTGTGTCCAACCAGAAACACGGGTGTTCGGTCGACTATATAAAAATTAATACAATCAAACCTCTCTATAGTCACACCCACGGGATACAGAAAGTGGGATTATAGAGAAATGTGCTAATTATAGAGGTCAAATTTATTATATTTACAGTAAGTAGATAGCTTTTAAAAAAAATAAGCTTAGGCCATACAAAAAAAAATTTTTTGGTTTACATAACATAAAATAAAATTTTTGACCCGGCCATCTTGATTTTTTTTTTTAAAAAAAAAAATTTTTTATAAACAAATATACATTTAATAGACTGTCTTGGATTAAATTAATATAAATAAAGAATTCAAAGAGAATTGGGAAGTAGCAAATAAGCATTTATGTACATGATTTTGTGAGCAGAGCATAATACTATTTTAATTCTACTGATTTATATATAATATTTATTACCCATCAAATTAAAACGAATGAAATAATAGTAAATAAGTAAGCATTTATAAACATGATTGTAAACATAAATTAACTAAATAATTTAAAGGACATTAGATAATGATAAATATGTATTTATAAATAATTATATATAAATAATTATATATAAATAAATCATGTTTATAGATTAAATTAATGTAAATGAAACAATTTAAAGGGCATTAGATATTTGTAAATAAGTATTTATTTTTAAGCATATACTGTACATATGAACATAATTATAGTTGAAACAAATTTATCTAAAAGAACAACAAATCTAAATTTTAATTCCATTTATAGTATCTATCACGCAATTAATAATTAATAGCTAATTAAAAATTTATAATTTTCAATTTTTGGACCTCGGCCGGGTTATGTAAACCAAGGAGTTTTTTTGCATGGCCTTATAAAGAAAATGTGCATATATATAGGAGGTGACTATAGGGAGGTTTAAAATATATACAGTATAGTAAAGAATGATTGCATGTTTTTAGGTTTCTAGAGAGAATCGTTTACTTTTTTCAATAATTTTAATACAAATGGATCTTAAATACGTTTATAACAAAGTTACGTTTAAATTTCGATTTTAATTCATATTATAAACTATTCGCGGGTATAAAATTTAATACTGTACTAGAAAACAAAATTTTTAACGTAACTTTTAAGAATCAATTTATGCTAAAACAATTGAAAAAAGTAAAGCGATTCTCTCTAGACATCTAAAACATACAAATCATTCTTTACTATATATATATATATATAATATGCAGTAATTATAGTTTTGATTTACATAGTTGACCCCCACAGAAATACCGTCTACAAACATAATGCAGGTAATATTACAGTTAGAGTTGCAACCCAACCTCTTTTTTTTAGTTACGGCGTTTCTACTTAGTTTGGGTTTGGGAATCGGTATTTCTACCTAGTTTGGGTTCATAACCAAAACCTGAATATGTATCCCATTTCGGGAAATAGTGTCAAACTCAAAACTATCAATTCATTAAATAAATATTCGGCATTTAATAGAATAATCTTTAAACTATTCAACAAATTTGACTTTTAACCAGGTATATCCATGTTTAAAGATTGATAATACAAAGATCGAATCCAAGAACCATGGATGGATCGATTATCGATTAATTAAATATAGTTAAGCCAATAACACGTAAAAATTTTGGTTGAATGTTGGGAATATCAATGTCTCTTTTACTTGTAAGCGCAAATAAAATTGCCAAATGATTGTTTATTTATTGTTAGCCAGGTAATAAACAAGCAGAACTCATATTCATCGTTAAAACTTAGGAAGAAGTGCAACGAAGAATATGGTTATATTTAAACGCATCTGATTAGACAATCCATTCTTATAATTTCACCGAGATTTCTATATAAAATCGAAGTATTCGATGTATGCATGAGTTGTATGATGTATAATATGTATCGCACTAGCATATACTTATTTTTTTTACTTGATTTGGGATCTACATGCAGGTTATAACTGATAATGGCTTATTCTACGTACGTACGTATCAATATCGTAACGGTAAAATTTTATACATCATAGTAAAACCTTTCTATATCAAAAATTTAATATAAAATATCGATATAACTCACTGTATCGCATTTTAAAATTTTTTTTTGCTAATGAAAAAAATTGTCGATATATCCAGAGTAACGTGTATTAGAAACGGAGTGTACGAAGTGTTGGCTATATGAAGAGTACGTATGCAAAACAAGGTGACTTATAGGTAAATCGCGTTTTGATGTCAAAATTTCGTGATCTTATTGGCCAAGGTGCCGGGCTCTCTTTGTTTGGGATGAGTCCCAAACACGATTTTTACATGTAAAAAAATTGGGATTTTAATTTATATGTCAGAATGTTTGACACTACGGCAAATTAGAGGCATTTTGCGAAAGCTAGTAAATACTATTTGGGTCGCAACTCTAATTGATCACAATCAATATTTTTATAGATCAATGATAGTATAATAATAAAAACATATAAAATTCGAACTGCAATAACTTCCTATTTATTTATTTATTTTTATTGTTTGTAGCATAGCGGGTTATTCATATACCCATATAATAACTATCTTATTGCACGGTGTCTGACGTAACAATTCCGTGCCAATAAGTAAATGAAAAAAGCACATGCAATATTGCAATTTAATTGGTCCACTAATAATAGTTATCGTGCAAACTCTTATGATCATGGATTTTTTTCTTATTATTTTTTGTACTTTATTACATAAGCACAACAAGTAAATCAATAAATATGTTTTAAAAAAAAAACTAATAATTTATAGCAAATGTTGACTTCGAAAAAAATTTGCAAATTAAATATGTACAGTAGTTAAAATGTTTTTGCTTTAGTCTATAGTATTAAATTAGCTGCATAGTTTAAAATTTTTTTTTATGTAAAAAAAAAGACATTACAACTAATATCAATATGCATATACTGTAACATAGCATTTACAATAAAATGAAACAACTTCAATATAAAGCAAAGTTTATATAACATATTAAAACCAATTTGGAATATTGTATATAAATATCTAGTCCAGTAACAACTACAATATTAAAACTTTTAAAGTACTGCTTAACTCTTCTTTTGATTCAACTCTTGAAAAATTTATTGATATTATAAAACTGCTACAAGAGTTGATTCAATTGACTAATTACTTTTTATAATGACTATCCAAAACAAATTAAATTGGCTTTAATATAAATTTTAAATTTATTTATTTAATGCTATATAGTAATTATGACAAGCTTTATAACCTATAATACATATTACAACTTACGATTGCTATTATAATCTTAACATTTATTATTATATATATTTCATATTATAACTCATGACAATACAAACATAATTGAGGTAGCATTACCACAGAAATATTCACACTTCTACTTCTCTTCAATAAGTTAAAAGGCACATTTCAATATGAGGTGCATTGCAATATTTTATAAAAATATCCATATATGAATTTAACTATTTATCTCCAAAATCAAGATATTGTAATATTAATAGCAATACTTTGGCAAATTGAATTACTTGTAGTTTCAGATCTTTTTCTAACAAGTTGTTAACCTTGCACTGTAATGTGAGAACTTGTAGTTTTTGTAATTTCCAATAAGCTTAAAGAATTGTGTGAAAAACTCAACATTCTTTATGTTGAGGTATATTATGTTAAAACAAAATTTGTAGTTTAAGAACCCCCGCTAAAGCTCATGCCAATCTGGAGGAATTAAGTATTTCTAAAGTGTTAATTTTATTGTTTAATATTTCTATAAGTTTGTTTTACACTACTCTACTTAATACAAATTATCTCTAAATTGTTGCAATTCTTAAGTACTTTGAATTTTGCATTATTATCACAATTCTGCATTACAATTTCTTGTAATAAATGGTTTTAACCTTCTAAAGCCAACATGATACCATGGAATTCTGTTGAATTGTTTTCAACTAAGTGAAACATTCTAAGTTGTTTTTGTAATTTAATAATGCAAATAAGAGCATTATATAATTGTAGCTTATAGTTAGAATAAAATATAATTTTTAGTTGGTTAATTGTTCAGGTATTTCTTACTATTATCTTCATTAATTCAATATAGACTAGTATAGTTTCTACAAGTAAATATTATAGCATAAGAAAAATTGTTTATTTTGTTCTGTGTAAAAGATCTCTGGCTTAAATTTAAAAGAACCAGGCTAATAGAGTTTGTGCAATATGGTGCCATTTTTAATAAATAACTTGAATAGTAAATTTATTATTACAGAAAAAATTATTGTATCTGTTGTGTTGAGTTTAATCCATTGTTTGACTTTATTTTTTAGATGATCTTTGATCAAGAATTCTTAAAAATCTTGTATAATCAAATAGTGTTTTAGAAAATTTTATATTTATCTCACCTTCTTTTAAAATAGATTTGTTTTCTTTGTTAAGGGATGAAAAATATCCAAAAATGAATAAAGTATTTTTTTTAGTAAAGTAAATAAATTTTGCCAAAGAATAGATATTGATATTTTGTATTAATATTGGTTCACATGTGCACAGTGTTGTACATGGGACAATTTTGAACAATTTTAAACATTTTTTCAAATTAGAATTACTCAAAATTTTATTAAGATAATCTATTTTAATTTTTTCACCAATAAGTCCAGCACCTAAAAAAATATATATTAAGGGTTAGGGTCCTGTAGCCTAGTGGTCTAGGCGCCTAACCTTCTACAGACGAGGTCGACGGTTCAATTATAGCTGGTGGTAATTAATTTAATTAATTATCTCTGTAACCTTCGGGGGCTTTTGAATGCGAAACCCT
>CAJVPY010002191.1:0-16845 GCA_910591965.1 Dentiscutata erythropus | reverse complement strand
AGAGCATTGGACCATCGAGTTTTCTGACTAGTCTACCTTTTTTATTTTTTTAAAAAATTATATTTATTTGCTACATCACTCATTTAAATCTTGGTTATAATAAACGATTATGTACTGTATCAATTTTTAAGTATATGCATCTACGCTTATAGACTAATGTGAACCCTTAAAGTTTGGTTGCCAAGCTTATCATTAACAGATTTTATTTATGTGATCATTCCGCAGTATAAGGTGGATTTATAAATTTCGTGATGATTGTTCAGTCAGATTATCGCAGCATTTAGTAAAACTGCTTGTTTGTAAAAGAAAAAAAAAAAAAAAATAGTGCACTAAAAATTATTAAATTTGAATCTGGAAATGATAAATTCAACATATAGGCGCTCTCGGGAGATGTGAACTGCTTATTGCATGGGTCTTAAGTGACAACTCGTGCTTTTTTCATTTACTTATTGGCATGGGATGTTACGTTAGACACCGTGCAATAAGATAGTTATTGTATGGGTATATTGAATACCCAGTTACACACACGAGTTCATATTTAAATCCCGTGCCTTCAGCACGGAATATGAACTCGTATGTAACTGGGTTATTCACTACAACCCATACAATAACTATAAAAAATGGTCTTCCATATTTGAATGTCATGTGAAAATTTGTTGCGTAAATTGCACGTAAAATGTCAATTGTAATGGAAGGAAATTCAAGGTATTTTCTTGATATTTATTGTATACTAAATTAAAAATATTTTGCATAAGTTTATGTTATTTTTAATTGTGTAAATTATGTTATGGTAATTTTGGTAAATCACAAAAAACCCTACTATAATAGATTCAACACAAATTAGACTATAAATGGGTGATGAAATAATTTTTGAAATAACAAAATTAACCAAACTATCATAACGTATTGTTATTATATTGCTTAATATTAGAATCTAGTATAAAAACCTAATTTCCACACAACGTACCGGTATACAGTCTTTTATAGTATAATTCCTTGTTAAACCGAGTTTTTTTAAATTCAAATAAGAATGCTTTTTAAACGTTGCATAATATTGGTTTGTTAAACATTCTAAACTTTATCGAAATGTTCTGACCAAAATGTGAATAAACTAATACGTTCACTTGATAATTTGTAGATTCTTCTTTCTTATTTAAGTTCTATTCTTTACTAAATTTTACATTGTAGAAAATTATTATGTCAATATATTGACGATTTATGAATTACATCATGTAATTGCAAATTCAATTTCCCGATCGGAAGAAAATGTAATTTATTGTAAATAAAACATGTTAAAGTATAAGAATTTCAATAGAGACCTAAAATTTTAACATGCTTGAAACGAAAAAATTTTTGACTAAATTTTAGTTGTTATAATATTCTTCCAAATTTTTAGTTCCTTTTATATGATATACACACATTCCCCACTTTTGCATAAAAATTACATGAAGGATATAACCATAATTAAAATAATAAGTATCAATATTGTAGAATACCAATTTCCATTTTTCGAAATTGGTGCTGAAGATATTGTGGAATTATCTAAATCATAATACTGACGTTTACTGTAGATTATGGGTTGGCGATGTTTGTACATTGTATAATGCTGTTTAGAATTATGACGTTTGTTGTATGGAGCAGGAAGATGACCAATGACAATAAGAGTGTTTATATGATAAGTATAAATTTCAATCTCTTCATCTTGACCCATAAGAATTTTGCTCATATTCAGATTATCGACTAATTTAATATTATTATCGGCATTTGAGGAGATTATTAAAATTAATATTAAGTAAATTATGACAAAATTAAGGAAAATGCGCATTTTCTAATCAAATTAGAATTATTATTTGTTGAATTCAAAATTATATCTTAAAAAATAGTCATAGTGAAAAATATTGGAATGATGGCGAGAAAAATCAATAGATTGCAGTGTGAAATTTAGTTTGATTACATAACTTATCTGTATTACTATTTAAGTTAAGATAACCATTTATATTTACATTTTTACTTTATATTTGTCACCTAAATTTATATTGTAAAACAATGCCAACAGGCTGAGCGCACAAGTGACACGTTTACTGTTACACGGTTAATATCTTCAGGATTGTAACCTGATGCTTTATGAACGTATGTACTGTACATATGTATATCTACATTGACACTATTGGTTCTTAGCATGAGTGTTATTGCAGGTTACGTACGTACGTATAAAGAATGACGGAACTCTAGCGGTCACAAATATGTGTTGAGCCAATGGCTGTTCATTTCTGTTATGATCATTTGTTATATGTACATTTTTTTTCTACTCAGATTTAGGCCGAATACATAGAACTCACTTATCATTATTTATTTCATTTTGTATAATAAAACTATTAGATTTACTTAATTTCTAACAAATGTTTAACAAACTAGAATATATACGCAAACAAACTAACAGTAAATATATACGTATCAATCGAATACTAGAGAATTTTATGATAGTGACTAGATGGACTATCTCTAACCAAAAATAGAGATATTACTCGTTGCTTCAACTAAAAAATTTGAGATTCTAGTTAGTTCATTCATTTTGGTTCAGATGGAGGGAGAGAAAATTTAAACATGTTCAGGAATATTTGATTAAATTTCATTGGAAACTATAATCACATGATTATTTCGGGAGGGACAATTAACCAAGAGGGGTTGATATTAACTAACTATTCAATTTTGAACGGGCCTTAATAATCTAATTCTAGCAATATTTTATAAATTTATTAAACAACTAATGCTAGAGATATTCCCAAGTCAAAAAATGGCTTAGATTAATAAAGTTCGGGTCAGGTGCCATAGCCCGGGTCATACGATCAGAGTTACTATTAATAGAAGATTTATTATGAATAATCATAAATGTTAATTTAATAATAACTATCATTTATAATCAATATTCAACAATTACAATCAGACCTCTCTAAGTGCACACTCTATAAGTTCACACCCTCTCTAAAAGCATAGCGGGCTTTAAATCTGATTGGATAATCAACCGAAATGTTACACAATATGAAAGACATATTAGTGTAACGTTTCGCAGCAACATAAATGGATTGGCAGCCACGGGTACGAATTGGCAAAGCTTGACACCAAAAAAATTCAATAGAATACCTTCCATTCTATCAACTATCAAAGTAATTCGGTAATCCGTGAAGTAATTCGGAAATTAGATGAGAGGTATGTTTAAACGTTTAAGCTTAGCCTATAAGTACATAAATCAGCAATTTGGTTGCCTTTTTACTTGTGAAAACTTATTCTTCATAATCTCAACTAATAAAAAACCTGATTATAATATAGGTAATAACGCGAAGCTGTGAGTTATAAGGCTTATATATTTCATGGAAAGAGTTAAAATGAAATACAATAGTGATACTGTAACTGTATAATGAACGATTATTAGATAAATTAAAGATTAGTTTGACGTCAGAGCAAGCATTAAAAATTGGTTTAATTATTTTCTATTTGTTCTAGAATAATTTTAAATATTAATTCTTGTATTTATTATTATTATTATTATTATTATTTTATTTAAATTTTTTATTTATTTTATTATTATTTATTATTTTTTTTATTATTTTTTTTTGATTCGTAATACAGTAATATGTTGAGATTCTTAATAAAAATTTTGGATTGTCGGAATTTTGTTTGTGACAAGATTATAGATTTAGGCTTAAAGTTATTGAGATTTTATAGTAAAGACTTCTGTCAGTATTAATTTAGTTACAAACATAATTATTTCATGTGTATTAGTTTTCTTGCAACGATTCGATTTAAATCTTGGATTAACCAATCAAATTTTTACAACATCACGGGATGATCTACAAAAATTGGCCAATTACGATGAAAGCCCGCTATGCTCTCTCTAAATGCACACTTAAGTGTAAGCCCAAATATATACTTGACCTCTATAAATGCACTTTTCTTATTATTCTCTATATGCACATTATTGAAGTGTGGTCCCAAGAGCATGCACTTAGAGAGGTTTGACTGTAATGATTTAAATTGATAATGATAATTATTGTTTTTAATTACCCATACCAGTAATTATCGATAAGAATTATTGATAGTTATCAAATATTTGATAGTAATCATTACTTATCTACAATGATGGTCTCTGGAATGTTCTAGTGAAAATTACTGGAACTGGAAGATCACTGGAATTAACTGGAAGGAATTAGTAAAATATGTCTTCCAGTGGTAAGTTGTCACTGGACTCTTTCAGTGAGAAATTTTAGTCCACTGGAAGGAAGTTCTAGTAACTTCCAGTCGCTTCCAGTGATTCCAGTGACTTTTATCTAGCAGAATTACTATATCAGGTTTGTATCTGTATATTAATTACTTGTATGTACATATGTATGTACGTATGTTCATATGTATTACAGCCCTTTGTTTTGCAATGTTAAACTTTTTTTTATCACGTCGACCAGAATAAGTCCAATTTCGGATTTGAATGGCTAACTTAATAAAAGCAACAATAAGAAGAAAAATAAACCATTATAACTGGTTAACTTCCCAAAATCAATTTTACTGAAATACAATAACTTTTTGAACTTGGAGTTCTATATTCAAAGCTTTCACTTTTATATATTTACAGCAGTAAAAAGAACGATCAAGGTGTTTAAGGCAAAGTTATATTTTGAAAATAGACTTCTCACAAGCTATTAGTTTACCATGTTTAGGGTTAAAATACTTATTTTACTTTATTCTTGTGTAGAACTTGTTAAATAGATAGATATAATATTGATATGGTTTTAGATATCAAATATTCTATAATAATTGTAATAAAATATGCTAAAGGTGATACTTGAAAATAAGAGAAAGAATATAAACCATTATTTTTATATTTGAGTATAACTTAAAAATCATATAATTCAAAACTTGAAGACAGCTTTTTTATATAACAAATATATATATAATCACTGCGAATGGCTAGCATTTGCCTCAGGTTTAAATTGTTTGAGATAATAAGTTTAGAGGATAGCTATAAGAAATATATAATTTCAACTTGTAATTTTACTTTTGCAAGTTTAATCATTATAATACAATTTGCTTTGATTATGACAATTACAGTAAATATGATTATTCAATTAGAAAAAATTGTGAATTCTTTCTATTTTTCAAGCCTAAAAATACTAATAATCAATACCATAATGCTATGAAATATGAAATACTTATATTCAAATTAGATTTTGACAATACAATTTTCACAATACTAATTTTTATTTGTCACATAAACCACCTAAGTCTGTTACATTCATCCAAAAAATTTTTTTAAAACCAAGGTAAAACCCAAATAGTGTATATGCAAATTAAACTAAAAGTAGATGCTTGTTTCAAGGGACTGGGTCTAAGTATAATTATTTAATACTTGGCATCCCTTTTTAGAGAACAGGTCCACAGAAAGGCACTATTAAAACAATACTTATGCAATTACTAAACTTAATTTTTTTTTAAAAAAATTCATATTAACCCAAATTATTTTAAATTCTGCATAGTAATATTGTATAATTTCAAATTCTTTCAATTTTATTTTTGCAAGTTTAATTATTTTAATGTGATTTTCTTTG
The DNA here is from genome assembly GCA_910591965.1 of Dentiscutata erythropus. Classification (NCBI taxonomy): domain Eukaryota; kingdom Fungi; phylum Glomeromycota; class Glomeromycetes; order Diversisporales; family Gigasporaceae; genus Dentiscutata; species Dentiscutata erythropus. The sequence continues at coordinate 11,248 of CAJVPY010002191.1, read as the reverse complement.
ATCATGCAATCTCTGTAAATATGATTATTCAATTGTAATAAATTCTTCCTATTATTGAGCCCAAATATACTAATAATTGTGACAGATTAAAATGAAATCAGATTAAAATGAAATTTTAATATTTTTTAGAAACAATTTAAAAAATTTTGGAAGACATTTTTTAGGGTTAGAGTTAGGGTTAGGGTTTAGTGTTAGGTTTATTAAAAAAAGAGTATAAGTAGGTTTTATACGCTTTAAAGGAGAGCAAAAGAGGTCTCCCATTTCATTTTATTTTAATCTGCAACAATAATTGATACTATAATACTATAAAATATGAAATACTTACCTTCAAATTGGAATTTGATAATATAACAGTATAATATTCAAGATACTAATTCTTATTTTCTGCATAAATCATATAAATCCATTATATTCACCCCAAAATTTTTTTTAAAAAAATATTAGGATAGAACCTGAATAGTTATATACAAAAGCAGATACTTGTTTTATGGGACTGAATCTGAATCTAATTATTTAATGCTTGGCATCCACTTTTAGTAAACAGGTCCACAGAAAGGCACTATTAAAACATAATACTCATATACTTACCAAACCTTAATTTTGAAATTAGTATATAAAGTGGCATATTGACACATAATATTTCTAATTTAAATAGTAAATAGATTTCAAAAATGTATTAAAAAAAAAGTATGCATATAAAGTATTGCTAAAGTTATACTTATAGCTGGGCTAAACTGCATATATAATGCACTTTCAATTAATTACTATATCATGTTCAGTAATATGATTTTCAGTAAAGTGTTATTAGTAGAGGTGTTAATTGGCTTATTTAACTTGATTAAATAATCAGTGTTATAAAAAAAATATACAAGCAGTCGAGTCGATTAACACCTCTAGTTATTATAAATAAGTACCAAATTATAACTATAGAAAGTTTCTTTCTTCACCTTCAATGCAGGTAATTCATTTAGAGAATATAATCACATGTGAAAATCTACAGGGAAAAGAAGAGTTTTGGAGGCGTTATTGAGCAATTAAAATATATATATTTATAGAAAAATATTAAAATTTACTCTAATAAAACATAAAATTTATAAAACATAAGCATCTTTAACTGAAAAACTATATTCTCTATAGTTTTAAAACTATTAACAACTTGCAATCCATATTAACTTTGATGTATTCTAATTAAAATAGCTCAAAGGCATATGAGTGGTTCTGAAAAACATAGATTTACCAAAGATATTATTGTGCTTGGTGTAAAAACTACAAATAAATATAATACTAGTTGTATATGTAAAGCTTGTGATGATGCTCTTGGTTGTGATGAAGCTCTAAATGAAACATTCACCAATGAAAAAAATGTTGTAAGAAATTACTTAAAAAAATGCAAGTATTTTCGTACCAAACTCAGTTCTCAAGAAGTGATAGACAGCTATTGTAATAAGACGGATAACAAAGCAGAGAAGAATCTACAAGCTTTGAAAAAACATCCAAATGCTGATAATACATCAGATAATTTAAAATATTTGAAATTTGCATTGGCTATTCCAATAAATAAATTTTTTTTTCAAAAAACAAAAAAAAAAAAGATAATGATTGTACAAGTGATATAACCTCCGGTGTTTCCTCAACAATGTCTAAATCAACTAAAAAGTCAAGAAAAAGAATATCAAATTCTAGCTTAATGTCTAAATTTATTGTTAAAAATATTGCTACAAAAGATAAATTAATATTTGAATAGTTATTGCTTCGAATAACAATATTAAATGGATGGGCATTTCAATAGACAACAAATCTAGAAACTAAAAAATTTTTTAAATTCTTAAATCCAGCACTTACTCTTCCTAGTCAACATGTATTAGCCAATCATATTCTTGATACTGAGAGAATAAATTATGTTAAATTATGAGAGCAAAAATTAAAAAAGGATGGTGTTGGGGTTACCTTGGCATTTAACAGTTGAAAAAATATTTTAAATCAACATATTTTTGGTTCATTGTTTATTTTGTCAACTGGAGAAGTTCAGATTTGGGAAGCAACTAATACTAGTTCAGAAAAAGAAAGAAAGTTTGAAATTATTTCTAAAATTGAAAATATGATTAAAGATGCATTGAATATGGGAGCAAAACTATTAGCAATTGTTTCTGATAGTGTGCCTACATATTCTGCTGCTAGATAATTAAAAAAAATAAAATATAAAATATATCAAAAAATTATACAGTCAGATCTTTCTAAATGCACGCTCTATTGGTGTATACTCTTTCTAAATATATGTTCAAATGCTGACCCAAATATTTGCTTAATATTCATAAATACATTTTTTTTTATTCTCTAAATGCCAACTAAAAAGGACTAAGAAAACTCTACATATTATAGATTTCTACAACAAAAATATCTGAATACTATTAAAAATTCAGAAAATGTGGCATATTATTAAAGTATAGTACCAAGGCATGCACTTAGAGAGGTCTGACTGTATTTACTACTTACTTTGTTTTTCAAATGTTAACCTTAATTATTTTAATAGATGTTGATTACAATTACAATATTCAGGAATTGCATTCCTTCCTTGTTTTGCTCATCAATGCAATTTAGCCATAGGAGAAATATTCAAAGAATCTGCAGAGTTTAAACTTGTGATGAAACAATCAATAAAAATAGTCAGATATTTTAATAATACACTTCATTCATATTTTATTAGAAAGCTTTGTGATATACAAAAACAAATATATTCTAAATATATTACTTTAATTTGTCCAGGTGACACTTGTTGGAATTCATATTGCTATTGTTTCAAAAGTCTATTAAAATCTCATCAGGCTTTAAGGGTTAGTGTTAAGGTTCTGTGAGTGCTGAGCATAGCACCAATAAATTATAGTGCTTGATATACAGACACTATGTTTTATTAGTACCATGCCCAGCACTTGCGAATCTCTAATTAATATCTATAAAACATTAATTAAAACAAGTATTTGACCAAATATTAAAACCTTTCAAGAACTTAGCTACTATATTCTAATTGCTTTTAGAAAGTTCAGCTTATGAATCTGACAATAAAGAATTGAATTGGCATTCTAATAGCTTAGATGAACTTTGTATTCTACAAAATATAACAGCAATTCTACTTAGCAACAATTTTTGGCAATTAATAATACAGTTACATACTTTGTTTTTTTCTTATTGCAGAGCTCTTAACAAACTACAATCAGATACTGCACTTCTTTATAATGTGTTACAAGCTTTCAGTGGAGTTTTGAGAATATGGGAGAAATATCCATATCAAAATTTGGCTCAGTATATGATTCTGTGATTAGAACAAAGATGGAGGCAATAGGAACAACCATTACTACTATTAGCTTTCTTTTAAACCCATTTATTCATATTACATAGTTTAATCATAATAATGAAAATTTAAACTTTACATATTTAGCTCAATTTGTTACTTATATTACAAAGCGTGGTTTGAACACCGGCCAACCTGTATTTTGCTCGAATTAGAAGAATATAGAAAACATAAATATCCTTTCGACTTTGCAACATATGAACAATTTGAAAAAGATATACTACGATTTTTGGAATTCACCTTTTTTCATCTAAAGAATTAAGTCCATTGGCTATATATTTATTTGGAATATGCATTAATATAGCATCTGTAGAGTGACTGTGGAGTTCAATAGAATCTCTTCATACTAATTATCACAACTGTCTCCAAGTAAGGTTTTTTTTGGTTTATAATTTTAAAATTAACTTACTATTATTCTTATTTTTTTTTAATGTAGAATGAAAAAGTATTAACTATGAGTCAAATTCGTGCTTCAATTAAATTCTCCCAATTAAAGAAACAAATCCATACCTGTGATACTATGTTTAGCCAAACCAGTACACCTCCTATTGGTTAAACATCAGACATACCAAATAAATTAGATACAGATATGGATGAAGAATATGATAAATTGCATAATAATGAATCACCAAACATAAAAAATGTTGATAATTGGAAAAACCAATTATATGACTGGGAATAAATGCTAATAGATGAAGAAATTGCTAGATTTGAGAATGAAGAGAAAGAATGAGATAATCATAATGATTATATGGAAGATAACTTATTAAGTAATTACAAACACCCAGCGGTATTTAATAGAGCAAAATAGAAAATAAGTAGTATCTTTAGTATACAATTTCAAAAACTGAGTTATATAGAAACTGATAGGTAGGTTTTATTTCTAATTATCTCTTTCTTTTATTAATAACAATTATTACCACATCATACATAATTTCTGTCAATTAAAATTAATTATAATATATTAGTCTTATAGCAACACTTAAAGCCCTTCCTTATTGGCAGCCAGTTGATAGTGAGAAAGACTTCAATATAATATTGGAGGTAGGGTTCCTCAAAGTTGAATCAAATCGAATATTTACATATTTGAATTTGATCGAATTGAATAAGCTCTTGATTTGAATTTGATTTGATCAAATCAAATTCAAATCAAATCAAATTTATTTGTAATTTTTATTAAGTATTTTCAAATCAAATCGAATATTTTGTCAATTTGAATTTGATTTGATTTGAAATTTCTGTATTTGAATTTGATTTGAGATCAAATATTTGATCAAATCAAATCAAATCAAATCAAATTGCGGAACCCTAATTGGAGGATTCTGAATACTAAAACATTTCAAGTATATTTGGTAGTTTTAAAATATAGGCCATGCAATGTTGAATGATTGGATTTCAAATTTTTAATCTATATTCTGCGTTGAAATAGAATCTTATATTTTAAAACTTTATCTATAAACATAAATTATATACAGCATAGTTATTAGTTATTTTAAAATCGAACATTAAACAAGCATAAGTATAATTAGAAAAAAAAAAAAACCCCCCGTTCATGTTCCCAATTATAAATAGAAATTAAGATTTACTAAATCGTTGAAGGGTCTTTAGATCTTGAATAACAATACATATGTTGTAACAGATCGACAGTATTAGAAGAAAATAGTAAGCATTTAAATAAAAGAATATTATAAATATGACAGATCTTATATGTATCTGTATAATGAAAGTTATTCTTATTAAAGTCATATGCAATATGTATATTTTTATTGGTTAATGCGGCTTGCATTTTTATTGGGTAATATTATATATGTTCTAGTCCAGTGAGAATTTTCACTGGAACTACTGAAAGGCTAGAAGATCTGAAATTCCAGTAGCATTCCAGTATTCCAGTGCCAACACTGCTTATCTATATATAAAATTTTCTGATATATGATATTTCAAACCAAATATCTTAAATTTATACTAATACTGCAACTCTGTTGGATTTTTATATAAATGTTACAGAAAAATTACTATCTAATTTCCAACAAACAGGAATTAGTTTATTTCTACCAAAATTCATCTCAATAAAATTCAATACAGCACTATTAAAAAAGACAAAACATACTTTATGCTAAACTAAAAACAATTATAATAGTACTACTCTTAATATCATTCAATAGACATATTAGTATCTTTACAACAAATACTTCTACTATTCAGGCTATCAATCAGACCCTTAATATCTTAAATCTTAAAATTGATCAAAATAATTGGCATACTATTTTATTCTAAACTTTTTTATATATTAAAAAATATAAATTTTAAAATATCCCAAACCAAAGCGAACAACAAAAATATCTACTCTACTAGCAAAAAACTAGCACTTCAAAATATTCACAAAGAAAAGTTACTTATTAAATATAACAAAACAAGTCTTCTTTTCTACTTTCTATAGCAAGATTATATTATACTATTCAAAATTCAAATCTTCATCAAAAATATATCTAAAATTAAACTACTGGCAGATTGGTCTAACAAATTTCATAGTATTTCATCAAACCTATTACAAGCTTCTTGGAAACTTCACACTAAAATTTTCAAATCACTCTTGTTCCATACTAACTTCTTTTTTTTCTTCTCTAAATTTATAACTAATAATCTTCCAACAATAAACAATTTATCTAAACAGCAACCAGACTTATATATTCAACCAAATTGTGTTCTTTGTAACCAATTTGAATATACACTATACCTACCACAATGCCTAAAATTACATTTAACTTACCCTAAATATTAATACAACAATTCAAAACTACATTTCACCAAACTACAATACTAAACTTCAAATTCAAATCTTACAAAAACTTACTCTTTAATTAATACCTTTTAACAACCCAAATTATACCTTACTATATTATATTATTCAAGATCTCTTTACTAGAAGATTTACAAACAACTCTTAATACTGACACACAAAACTTTGTATCTATATTTTTCAACTCTTTATTTAATTGGCTCAAAAATTCTATATGGAAATCAAGGAACCAGAATTAGCACACATGAGAACAACTTTGTAATATTACAGCCAAAACAAAAGATCTAAACCTACTTCTTTTTCCTCAATAAATATTGCTACTACTGTTTTAACACAAATAAATACACTTATTAATTACAACCAATGTGTTAATACTTGGTTTCTTTACAATACATTGCCTCTTATAGCTTTTATTTTAACTTCAACCTCATAAAAAGTTTTCTCTAACTTATCCATTTCTAGAACTTTATTAATTTTGTCATTATTTTTGGCTATAGGGACCAAAAATAAAGATTAAATGTCATGCTGGGTGTCTAAAATTTATTTTAGTATAGCACAAATAGTTTATATTCTTTAATAAATAATAACATATATTACAATACTTCTAAGTACTGCAGCTAATAGTGCCATCATAAATATACCTAAATAGAAAAAATATTTTTTAACAAACTTTAAAAATCATCAGTTTATATTTTTAAAAAATTGATATTTCCACATCCTATTATAAAATTTTAAACAGTTTAAAATTAATCAAAGATATCTTAGCACTTACTTTATAGGTCTTACAAAATTTTAAACATCTATCAAGTAGAGAAATTGGTTTTAAACTTTTGATTGAAGCTATCTCAGCACTCACACAATCAAATTTGATGAACTTTTTTATTTAAATCCTGCTATATTATCTTCAATCAAATAATAATAATAATAAATTTAGTTAAGTGAGTGCTAAGAAAAATAGAAGCTGTATCTCAAAGATATCTCAGCACTCATCCAACCAAATTCGATGAACTTGTTTTTTTTTTTGAATTCTGTAACTACTACAACTAAATAAAAAAAGGGTTTATCTAATTTGGTTAGATGATTCTGAGATATCTTCGATCAAATTGCAAAATTTAAAAATAATCTACTCTAACGGATAGTGCTCCTAGGTCCGGTCCGGGATCGAACCGGACTCGGACTCTAAATTTTACTAGTTTCGAACTTCAGACCAGACTCAAACTTAATTATGAGTCTGGTCCGTGTCTGGTCCGAAGTTTGCAAACTAGTTCGAGTCCGAATATATATAAAACTAGAACATTCAGCTTGTATAGAAAATTTCATAGTAAAATAGCCTTTCGACTACGTATTTATCAGTTATTATCAAATCTCATCAATTTGCTAAATTTGCATGTTACATAAACACATATTTTATGCTAATTTAATTTAAATAAATTTCGATTGTACTTATCGGTTTACTAACATATTCGGAAAATGGTTGTGTATTATATAGCTTGCTAGTATAGACTTCTTGAGAATGTATTTGGTTGACTGACTCTGGTTTAGTCTTATTGGCTTCCGAAATTTGTTTTTTGATTTCATTATCATAGTCCTGATCCATTTCATTTAACCAACTTGTGATTATTTCAATAATTTTTACCGCAGTAAGTCGGCTATCGAAATCTTTATTCAGACATCTCATAGCTAGTTTAATATAGCAGTCGGGTCCTAAACATTTAGGACTAGATCCAAAGATATTTCTTAAAGAAAGATCATCATTAAACAGAGTTCCATCAAATGCTCTTTGTCCGGTCGAAATCTCTGTCGCGATAATTCCAAGGCTGTAAATATCAGATGCTTAAATATACGACTGACCCATCAAAACCTCAGGCGCTATATACGGTAAAATTCCACAAATTTTTCCATCCTTTACTTTTTTTGAAAGTCCAAGATTAGTAATATACGCACCATGCAAGCTATTTCCTTGCAAAATATTTCTGCTGTGTAAATCTCTGTGAACGAGTTCCTGCGAATGAATCGACTCGAGATCCAAAGCTATAGTGTAAGATACCAATTTATCTTCCATTCCAATTGTGATACTTGTTCAAGATTTTGTCGCAACGAACCCTCTGTTGCATAATCCATAACAATAATATAGTCATCATAATTATTTCTTGATACTCCCTTACATCCCAAGAACGAAGGATTCTCGTATCCAATTCACAGTGATTTTTCAATTCCTTGATAAATTCTTGCTTATTTTCATTTGAGTCACGAATTACTTTAAGTGCACCATATTTCCACACACTATTAATTTTATTGACCCATTTTGCATAATATACAGGTGCAAATCCTCCATTTCCTGTTTTTTTTTGGATATCTCTGAACTCATTATAATCAATCCAAGATAATTTAAATCTCTCATCATCTAATATTCTCTTAAGTTCAGGATCGATATGATCTGGTGATTTATTAGTTTTCAAAAGGCTTCTATATTTTCTGAACCAATAACTTGCACTTTGGATATTTCTCTTTGTACCGGTACCGTTCCGATAAATACAGAAATAGAGCAACATTATACATTGTATCTTTAGCACCCATATTAGCAGATTTTTCAAAATATTCAAATGCTTTATTATAGTCTTGATCAACGCCACGTCCATATGTATAACTAAACCAATACTATACATTCCAGTAGCATGATCTAAGTCAGCAGATTTCTTATAACATTCAAATGATTTCTGGTAATTTCTATCTACTCCAATCCCATAAAAATAACAAAGACCAACGTCATTCATCGCAACTGGATTTCCTAACTCATATAATATTCAAATGCCTTCTTTTCATCTTTCTCAACACCAATACCATGTCGATAATCGTAACAAGTGACAGAGTCCATTTTTTTAAAGAATGAAAAAAATTTTATGCGAAAATGAAAATTTCAATTGTCCGAAGTGCGGCGGAGGACATTTAATGTTTAGTCAAGTAGTACAGAAGTTACAACAACGTACGTACGTACTAGGGTGGTAACTCAACTAGTAAATCAAAATTATGTCAGCAGTATTAGTAATTTTACTATGATCAGATTTTAATCAGTGAAATTAAAATAATCGATTAAATATCATATTGATATATATTTAATTAATAAATAACGCACAAAATTCTAAAGAACGCACCTTGACATCACACTTCTTTTTCTAATTTCTTTTAACTGAAAGCTCTTCGCAAAAGTCATCTCTAAAAAGTTACGGTCGATTTTTCACAAAAATTCTATTAAAGTTTTGACTTGTACGGTTAATATCTAATTTTTTTCACTTTAACTAATGAAATTTAAATTATTTATAAGATGAACGTTCAAATTTATATGTTAATAGAAAATCCGAAACCGTAACTTTATTCTCCAATATTTAATAAGTTACTTGTGAAAATTTCAAAGTAATTCGTTGAGCTTTCATTAAGTTGCGTCGTTTTAAAGTAATTAATTTTAATAAATATATTAATTTGTAAAGATGCCAATCTCTAAATGAAAACGTCAATCATGTGAGGCAAGCAAGGCTGCGGCGGACAAACGAAAAGCCACCCAGCGCGAGAAATATATTAGTGAATTAAATCAGATTTTAATGCAAATGAACGATAATGAATTGCAATCAATTTACCAGCATGTGGTTCAACCAACTAATGATCAAAAAGAAAATAAAACTACACGTCGTCAAAAATTAATTAAAATTGTTGAACATTTACCTGATGATGAATTAAAGCCTGCAATTCATTTATTTGATACCATGCGGTATTCAAAAGGATTAAATAAAGGTAGTTTACTTTCACCTTTTTTGCAAAATAAGGCTTTAAGCTTTATAAATTCATCACTTTACAAATCAGGTCAAGATTCAGACTCATTAACTCAAAGTAATAAAGCATTACAAAAAAAAATTGATCAATTAGAACATTTAAATATCAAAAAAGATCATAAATTCAAACAATTGGTAGGAACATTGTCACAGCATAAGCGCAAACAAAGCCAACACATTTCAAAAGTACATGCTGCTGCTCGTAGACCCTTACTTGCAGATTTACAAAGCTTAAAAGCAAGTATTTTGGCATTAATTATGAAAAACAAACATCAATATACAAGTTAATTTATCAGTATGACTATACAAGTATTACAGATTAACCAAATGTCATTTCAAAGCACCGTTCAAGCTACACAATCAATTTTGGGTTTTTTAACCAGAGAGGATTTACCAATTACACGCCAAGCTATTACTAATTGGAATAAGGAAATTAGTGATCTTCATATAAATCAAGTTTTAAGTCAAAGTAGACTTTCAGATTTTTTTACTATTGGAATGATGGTAGACGAGTCTACACGAGGTCAGCAAAAGATATTTGTGCTGTGTCTTATATTTTGGACCTCAAAAAGAAATAAACCTGATTTTCAAGTATTAAAAATGAAAGACTTGTCATGTTGCACGGGAAAATCAGTAGCTCAAGCAATATATGATGCTTTAAGTAATTTTAGTATAAATTTACAGCAATGTTTAGTTTGTGTTTCTGATAACACAAACTATATGAGCGGTAGAACTGGAGGTGCAGTTGCATTATTTAACAAAATGAGTGTATCTAAACTATTTCGAATTCCATGTAGAATTCATGTTTCACATATTATAATAAATAACTTTGAGGAAGCTACATTTGGAAAGTTGTCTAATGCCAGCGGATTTTCACAGAAGGAGCATCCAGCAAATCTTTTGTATTTAGCATGGGATCTCCATGATGGTTATGATAAAAATAATAAAGATAAACCCATGGGTATATAATTAGATTATATTCGCATGCTTTATAAAGAAAGATTTAAATATAAATTAACCAAATATCAACGACCTATTTGGTCACGTTGGCTTTATGAATTAGTTTGCACTGAACAATATTTAGAGCGTAGAAATATTCACATACAATTTGCAGAATGGTTTTTAGCTCGTCTCAAAGCTCGAAATAATACGCCCAAATCATATATCAAAAAATGGGAATTATTTAAAAATTGGCTCAATAATCCATTTTTAAATCTTCAAGTTGAATTACTTGTTCGATTTGGAAAACAATTTTATGAACCAATGATTAAGTTTCTTACT
>CAJVPY010002190.1:0-16856 GCA_910591965.1 Dentiscutata erythropus | reverse complement strand
TGTATATCAATTGCTCTGTAAAAAGGTGTGAATCATGACTAATAAAGTTTCTACGTTTGGCAATATAAAAAAAAAAATTAAAAATAATAAAAAAAATAAAAAAAAATAAAAAAAAATAGCACCATGTTCCAAATTCTGTCAGGGGTAAGTGAATGTTCTTGAATGATTTTTTCTAATTTGTTAAAATGGTCATTAACAATGATGGAGTTTGCTTTTTGTGCGCAGGCTTCGTTTAAGGCTTGTGATACACAAAATGACAGTTCCAGATGGACCTTCATAAAGCGTTGCCACCATTTTTGCTCTGAACCACTTTCACTAAAAGGATTAGGTGTCCGCTTTGACTAAAAATTTCCATCATGCAATAGTTTATGCCAGACCTGGTTAATCCAAAACCAAGTTTCTGCATATTCAAGCAGTAACTGACGAGTTGTCTCTCTTCGTGATTTGTCAAAACCTTAGCACGGCCTGGGCGAGAAGGGTAACCATCATTACTGATAGCACGTCTAAGGGTGACTTCCGAAAGACCATAGTCTTTTGCAATACTTCTGGTGCTTGGAGTTTGATTAGTTGAAGAGTTTTTAATAGCCTTAAGGGCACTATTAATAGCAGTGAGTCGAGTATTATAATCACTGTATTTTGGCATAGTTTTATTGTAAAATTGAGGGATAAACTATTCAAATACTTTTCTTTTTGTAACTTTATTGATTTTAGAATGATGAAGTTTAAACGATGCGGTTTTTTTTTTACACGAATTGTAATATTTTTAATGAATTGTAATTTTATTCAATGAATTGTAATTTTATTAATTTATTTATACTGATGAAATTGCGTTACAGTACATAATTATGAGAAATAGTAGTGATAACAATATATAGCATTTTAAATAGTTAACCGAATTAAAATATATAGAATATATCGTTATATTAGGCACCTTATTGATATGAAATTATCGAAATTGCACAAAAATTAGCAAATATATATTTGATTGATTAATATAAATAACTTTATATTATGCACAAAGTCTGATTTATTTGATCTATAGTTAGTTATTTAATCGTTACTTTATGTCGCATAGTTAATGAAGAGCTCTTGTACCTAGTAAAAGGTATACAAATTTGTAACGAAATAGTTAATAGTAAGATGGGTGAACGAAGATGTGAATCAAGCGACTCACGTGATCATGTGATCGATCAGAGTCGAGGTATGAATTAAGATGTGGGCGGCACATGCAAGATCAGGTACAAAAGGTATCTTGATCATTGATTGCATAAATATGATGTTGGGTTGGCAAACAATAAAAAGTTTAATTAATTAATAACAAAGAAATAGTTAAACTGTAATACAAAATATGTAATTGCTTTGAATCACTTAAATAGCGAAATGTAAATAAAGAATTAAACAGTCTTTGGACTGGAGAATTGAGTTCTTTAAAGTATTCTTAGTGAATAAACTGTATCTTAGTGATCATACTGGTGGTAGTATCTGGTACGATACACTAGTCATCGTATTGCCAAGTGAGTGTGAGTTGATAGTAAAGACCCACTAATACAAGATAGTTTATGTGATTTCATGACAAAAAGGACCTGGGTAAGCAAAATACCCTTGTAAACAACGTGAAAGATTGGACAAAAGAACATTATTTAGTATAAAGTTCGGATAAATAAAGACTTTCAAAAGACATTACATGCCTAAGTGGTAAACAAAGAAAAATGGAAGGTGAAATTGGTTTAGTGTCGTTAATCAAAAGTATGATGAGATTGGTTGCTAAAGCCGTGAAAAGCTTGAAAAAGATGCAAGGAGAACAACATCATTTTAGATCTCGGCTGTGCTACATATGTTGATATAAATGATATTTTGCCCATGATTGTCTAAGTCAAGTAAAGCATGAATGTTAGAAACGTAGCATAGATGTATCTAAAGATAGAAAGAAGGTAAATAAAAAGAATAACCAAAAAGAAAAAAGAAACGACATATATCTGAATAATAATATCAAGGATTTAAGGTCCCTTAGGTTTATGGAAATGGAAAAAAGAGCAAAAGTTGTGAATAATGATAGTGTTAGGAGAAGTATGAACCATAATCAAATCCATAGTAAAAATACTAGGAATAAAATGACACAAATAAAAAGTGGCGTCATACCTGTGAAGTATATCGGCAAAAGGGATAGACTGAAAGGTAAAAGGGTAGAATTAGCGTGTGAAAAGAACATTGGTAAAGAAAGCATATCAAAAGTGGGTGATATAAGATTTATGAGATATGTGAATATGAGTAAAGGAGCAGAAGCTGTGTATAAAAATAGTGTCAAGGGGAGTATGAACAATGATCAAAGGTGTTGTAAGAAAGTCGGGAATAAACTGAGAGAGAAAAGAAAGCTGTGAGTTAATTTAATTGGTCAAAGTAATACCAACATGAATGATTGAAAGATGATCAAAAACAAACTTGGTGGCTCCGATGAAAAGAAAGCATTTGAACATTTTCAGAAACCAGCAGAAACGAATCATGCTGATGGAATAAACAAAAGTAGATCTTGCTATGGAAATAGAATTGGATTAGAAAAGAACGAACATAAAGCATCCAATCATTATAAGAAATCTACTAATAAAACGTGCAATCCTGGGCATTGCAACGAGAATGCAATGAGTGTTGAAAAGGATGAACATAAGACATTCATTAATTATCAAAAATCAGCAAATATAGGTTATGCTAGAGAAATAATAGTGCCTAAGTGTTGTCAAAATTCTGCTGATGTGGATGATGCTGATAGAGCCGTTGATGTTGACTATTGTTATCAAAGAGAAGAGGCGATAGTAGTAATGGAAGCATCATTAGACGAAGTAATGAGAATGAATGCTATGATGAAAAATTTGCTGGAATAATTGATGGCAACCAAGGTTGACAGTAACAATATAAACAATGAAAATATACTCATGAATGGTAAAGAAACTGTCAAGAAAGACAAATCCAATCTAGTGTCCAGTGATAAAGATATTAAAAAGAATGAGTTTAAAGCATCCATCTATTATCAGGAATCTGCTAACATGAGTGATGCTGATGAAGCATCTATTGTTGAAGATTGTTACCATCATAGAGATAGTATTGAAAAGGATGAAAGTGAGATACTTAACCAGTGCTTGAGTCCTGATAAAAATGATGATTCAAATAAACAAAGTAATCTTGAATGCTATTCAAAATCGACTGAAGGCAATAAGTTGAAAGGACAAAATAACCTTAGAACATGTTGTGATGAAACGTTGATATATCTAAATATCAAAATGATGAAAGTAAGACATTTACTCATGATCAAAAATCTGCTGAGCATGGCAATGAAATGTTTGAATGGTATTTAAACACTAATGAAAATGACACGATTGATTCTGAAGAAAATGGCATAAATCTGGATGATAGAGCTGAGATCCATCATTATAATAAAGTAGATAAAGCTTATATAATCGAAAAAGATAGAAATTGTGGAAATAGAACGATGTTGATAGATTTTGATAGAAAGAATAGAGATTTAAGAGAAGATGCTAGTAATATCAAAGATGATAAAAAGACAATGTCTGAGGATGATAACAAGGCACCTGAACGGCATTTGAAATCGGCTAAAGGTGATAATTCCAGTAAGGCATTTGATGTTCGAAGTTGTAACTGTAATAGAATAGAAATTGAAAGAAATGAGCATGCAGCATCTATTAACCACTGAAGATCTAATAAGGATGAACATAAAGCATCTGAATGCTATTTGAAATGTATTGAAAGTGATGATTCGAACGATTCAAAGAAAGATAATAATATTGTGACGATGACAAATTTGGTGAAAATAAATAGAGAATTGGCAAAAGCATCGATTAGGCTTGGCTCAAATGTGAATAAAATAAGCATGGATTACATAAAGAAGAAAAGACTTGCCTGGAAATGTATGAATAAAGGAGCTGGCGGTAATTTATCGATTTTGCCGATCTATGCATAAAATCTGTACTATTGATTTTTACTATAACGATAATACCTCGTTGATTAATTAGTATATGAAATGCCCCAATATCACATGCTAATACTGACAGCCAGCCTGCATTATGCAGGCGGGAAACCGCCGGCCAGCGCTAAGCCGCATAAACTTCTGCTTACTGCTATTTCTGGGATTTCATCTTCAATAGCACATAACGATACGATAAATAACAGCCAAATGAATCTAAAATAGAACCAGAGATATCACGAAAACAACCAAACTAAATTCGATAAAATTTGCCTTATTTATATTATCAGTTATATAAACATATATAATTAAAGTAAACAATTCCGGTTGAATTTGATTATGTAATATCACTTATTCACAACTCAGGGAAGAAATTTCTGAAATAGAACATTTTGTAGTAAATTTGGCAACTATTGAACCAAATCAAGTACTCGTACACCAAGGCACATTTATAGGAAACAAGGAGCTCGAGAAAACTACAACTAAACTATAAGCATCATTAGCAAATAAAGATTTTTATATTATCACTTTGTTGGATAATTTTAATTATACATTAGACCAATCTGAAGCTCATATTTGGCACGAGTTCTCATACGTGCAAGGAAACGATCTTGTTCATTATAAATGAAAAATATTAAACTTGAAAAGAAATTAAAAAAGAAGTTATGACACATACAACTACAATATTTTTGAGAATCAATATCCAAAGAGATCAACTTTAAAGTATTAGATAATTGGAAACAACTTGAAGAACAATTAAAAAAGGATTTGGAAGTGATTGAAAAGATCACTTACTTCAATATTAAACATATCACTCAGAGTATTAAACAAAACAAACAAATCAAAATTAATGACCAAAGTGAAACCAAAGAAAAAGTACAATTTTGATAAAACAGCCAAAAGGTGTTGCAAGTGCAAAACACCTAATAGAACTTATTCCATAAATAATAAAATTGGAGTTATAAATAAAACCTGTAACAAGTGTAGAGAAGGAATACGACAATTCTACCAGAAACAATCAGTAGAAATAATAACTGACGAAGAAGGAAAATTCTTATTTAAATATTTAATACGCTTCTCAACCTGCGCGAAACTACAAGAACAGTCTGTATTTATTAAAGAATCAAAAAGATTGAAAACCTGTTTCAACTGCAGAAATAATTTTAGAAGATACGAACCTGTGAAAAGAATTACTAAATCAGGAACTACCGAAAAACGTTGTCCAAGATGTGGACACTACAAGAAAATAGAAGAATACTCAAAATATTCGAAGAAATACGACAAGAAAATAGAACTACGATGTTGCAAAAATTGTAACCGCAGAGAAACTTTAAACGCACAAAGACAAACTGAAGAGGAATTTCAATTACAAAAGAAACTAAAATTGTTAAAAGAAAAAGAGCTGTTAGAGGAAGAAATTTATAACTTAGAATTTGTAAAGTTCACGGTACAGCAGTTAAACGAAGAAGATGGAGCAGTTACCACTGTATAACGATCCGCAATATGGAATGACATGGAAATGTACTAGTTGCAATGAATTCCAGGAAATGGAACAATATAAAGAAATTGAAAACGACCAAGAAATTTATTATGATAATTGCAATACATGCCAAAAATTAGAATTTTTGGCACAATCTTTAATACACTATTTAGAATTACCAGAACGCAGAATCATACAAACTGCACCATTTAGATACCACCCAGGAAAAGGATATCAAATAGGATTGTCTAAAAGAATTAATCCAAAGAAAGTTTTTTGGAACCATTATCAAGGATATGGAGGAAAAGAAGAATTGGATAGAAATGGAAAACCATGTAAAAGTGATGAATATACAGCAATAAGAGAAGGCTTGGAGGAAGCCAACATCTTAATGAAAAAAGAATTACTTATTAAAGTATGGACCGAATTTAAACCAAGCTCACAGGAATGGGTAGCAGAAAAATACTGCTTACCAACAGAAGCTAAATACAAGATACGAAGAACTGTATTTATTTACCCATGTAACATATTCCAAAAATTAAAACAATGTGAACCAGAAGAAGCAACACCATGGGAATGGTATACTTATGATGAAGTAAAGGAACTAACCCTCATACCAATGATCAAACAGCCACTAGAATTAATATTTGACAGAATATACCAATATTTTGTTAAAATACAAGAAGTACAACAAGAAGAACAACTTGCTGATGATTATATAAACTTTGAAGCTAAGTACCCCTACAAAGAAATAGAAAGCTTAGCAGATGAGAACGAAATTCAGGAGGAACTGCCAGTAATGACAGACCAGGAATTTACTACTCATCATAAACAAGTAGAAAACACACCAAGAATTGAGATTCTACAGATAGAAAAATACAAAAAACACCTTGAATACGAAAAGGGCCAGATACAAAATAAAATCAATAGAGTCAATAGACTCCTAAACGGCCACTATAATTACAAATATTTAGCAGCATTCCGGCCTCAAGATAGAATGCATGCATCTAGAATATTAAAGGAAAATCCAACACTCAAGAAAATATCGGATTCCAACTATTAAAAAATCAGGACTTTGTTTATTCACTCATGAAACCTAAATCAAAGAAGGAACAATACCAATTAAAGATTTGGCGGATTAAAGATAACGTGCGATATGACCAAAATACCGAATTGTTTGGGACGATTGACCAAATATTTATTGAACATCCAAACATACTGTTGGTATGACCAACGTTACGGATTTATGGCAGAAATTGCCTCATAAGGAAATTACCAGCATGATTAATCCGGACATGTAGATCGATGTGTAAGCCCCGAGGCAAACGTTAGTCTGAGGCACAACAAATATACGTAAATTAATAAAGTTTATTACGCAATAAATTTTTTTTTTTAGTAAAAGACATTAAATGAATTTTTCATTTTAATCAACAAACTTTTTACAACAGACCTCTTTTTTTTTATACCGGCCTTTGAAAATTTTACATTCAATATAGTATTCAAAGAGATCACTCAAGCAACTTTGCATGTTCATTATTTTCGACAACAACAAATTATTATTTTTACTTCATGCATTAAAAGTTTTTATGGAAAATAAAAAAAATTGAGAAGCCCAAGAAACAATATCAAATACTTACCATCTCTTGGCTTTCGCTCAAATGGCAATAAATTCTACTATTCCGTCATTATAGTTGGTGAAATCAGCGAATGGAGTACTAGAAACTACCGAAGTTGATGCTTCACTAGAATTTCATAATCAGTAACATCTGTTACTTTCTTTTGGATAGACGCTTTTTATTTTATTTTTTATTTATTTTTTTAATTTTTTGGTTTTATTTTTTTGGAGGGTTTTTTTTTTAATTTTTGACGATGACATTTGACAAATAATAGAAATCAATAGGGGACTGTTCAAATATTGACTTCAATGGTTATTTTGATTGATCGTAATAAATGAGCACTAGTACGATCACTCACTAATCACATTGAAATTGATGCTTGAGAAGATTACAATTATGTCATAAATTGCATATTCAAATTTTCGGTAAAATTTTTTTGTAAATATAATTATGCTTAAGCACTATTACGATCACTTGCTAATCACATTGACATTTAAGCTTGAGAGCGACCTATTCCACTTTAAGTACCATCAAAGTTAAAATCAGAGAATCATATTTTATTTTCCGATTTACAATTCAACATGGTAAAAATGCTATTGAAAATATTCTATTTATTTTTGACTTAGTTGTTAATTTTGGAAGCCCATTACTTTATTTACTAATCCCAGTTTTACAATATTAGATTTACTTAAAAAGACCTGCTTGATTTTATACGCCATTCATAAAAAAAAAAAAAACATAAACTGTGAAAAAATTATAAAAATTCATGACCAGTTTAACAATCCCACCTCTATTAGTGGTACAGTGGCCTGTTAAACTGTTCAACCAGTTTAACATATTTAAACCGATCGATTTATTCAGTCTTTTCATTATCGTTATGTGAATCGTAATTAATTTGTTTAATCTGTTTAATAGGGGGTTTCAAAGTTAAAATCAGAGAATCTCATTTTATTTTTCCGATTTATAATTCAACATAATAAAAATACTATTGAAAAAATCATATTTATTTTCGAAATGCGTCACTTATTTGTTAACTTTGAAACCCCCTAATATCCCTATTTATATAATTCGATTTCGAATTAGTAGTTTGACCATATAAGCTAGTTCGAAAATGATCGTTACCAAATTATAGAACTGGTTTAGAAAATTTTGATATTAAAATAACTAAAATATTAAATACTGTATTGTATATATTTTTTTTTCGAAAAAATAATTTAAATGATATAATTTATTCTATACATAAAATAATATTTAGCAAAAAAATATAAAAAAATAAAAAAATTCGTTAAATATCATTTGGAAATTCCATACCGATACCAACAGATTTACTAAGTTTTAGTTTTGATAATCTTTCACTGATTTCCAAAGTATTAAATGGTTTGCTAGTGTATCTATTTTTTAGCTCTTCTTTAGTTATTGTAACCTTTTTGTTAATCTTATCACTTCCGAAAAACTGCTGCTTTTTAATTTCATTTTTAGAAAATTTATTCAAAATTTTCAACCTTTCATTTTTATTCAAAATTTCCAACCATTCATTTAATTTAGTAATAATTTCATTAGTAGTTGGCCGTTTTTCTGGATTTGAATCCATGCATAGGTTTGCTAATTCAACATAATAATTAGGAGTTCCAATTCCAAATTTTGGTCGCAATCCTTCACTAATCCTAAACACAAGAACTTCATCAAATTTATGATTATCAAAAGGTCTCTGTCCAGTTGTTATTTCTGCCATGATGATTCCAAATGAATAAATATCTGTTGCTTGAGTGTACGCTTTTCTTTGGAAAAGTTCAGGAGCGATGTATGGCAAGACACCATGAATCTGATCTTCGTGATCTTTCTCATCAAGTGGTTTTGATAAACCTAAATCGGTAATATATGCTGAGTAATCATCTTTTAACAAGATATTTCCTGGATGTAAATCTCGATGTAAATATCTTTTCTTATGAATACGATGAAGATTAGATATAATATCATGAAGTATCTTTAATTTATTTTTCCATTCAAACTTAAAGATATCAACAAGATTTTTGCTTAATGATCCATGTTTTGCGTAACTCGTTACCAAAATATAATCATCCGTTTTTTCGTCTCTTGATATTCCCAAATATTGTCCTAAGCTATGACAAGCTTTTAACTAAAAAAAACAATAAATTATTATATTTAAATTATTTAGAGAAAAATAAAGATTATACAGTTATTGACGACTATGCTATTTTCCTATATCTGTATATTTATGTCATCAATTTAAATTTTTCCATTGTTAAAATTTAGCTACAAAAAAAAAAATGATGATGACATAAAATGAGAGCAGTCGTCAATAACATGGCATGGCAGCATAATAATAAAAAATACCTCATTTAAGAATGGAAGTCTATTCTTATTAGAATCTTTTACGATCTTGATTGCTACTTCTTCGTATGACCCTGATTGGTTTAAATATTTTGTTCTAAAAACTGTGGAAAATGCACCTGAGCCTATTTCGGAGATATTTTGGAATTTATCATATGCCATCCAATGAAAATATTCTTTTTTTTTACCAGTAACATTAGCTCGTTCAGTGATAGCAGATTTTAAATACCATTCGAAAGCAATATCTATATCCTTTTCAACAACTTCTCCTTTTCGGTAATATTCACCAACGCAATACATTCCATCAGGAAGTCCCATCTCTGCTGATTTTTTATAGTATTCGAATGCCTTATGTGAATCTTTTTCAATTCCAATTCCATTTTCATAAAAATATCCAATATTCCATGTTGAAACAATATGTCCCATTTCTGCTGATTTTTTATAATATTCGAATGCTTTTTTTTTCATTCTTTTCAACTCCAATTCCATTAAAATAACAATATCCAACCCAATTTGTTCCACTAGCATCACCCATGTTTGCAACTTTTTGATAATATTCAAATGCTTTTTGTTCATCCTTTTCAACTGCAATTCCAATTCGATAGCAACTTCCAACGGTGTATATTCCACGAAAATAACCCATACTAGCAGCTTTTTGATAATATTCAAATGCTTTTTGTTTATCTTTTTCGACCCCAATTCCAAATCCATAGCATAATCCAATATTAAATATTCCCGTAGTATCACTCATATTTGCAGCTTTTTGAAAGTAATCGAATGTCATTTGTTCATCTTTTTTAACTCCGATTCCATATCGATAACATTCACCTAAAGCACATAAATGACCCAAGTCAGCAGCCTTTCTAAAATACTCAAAGGCTTTTTTTCTATCTATCCCAATATAAAGACCCTCTATATATTTTTGTCCAAGTTGATAAAGTTCTTCAGCATTTTGATTCATTTTATTTTTTTTTTATTAATAAATAAAAAGTTTTTATTATAGTTACTTAAATAATCCAAGTTGGTTAATTGAATAAAACCTTATTAATTGTTTTTGTTGTACTAATTTAATGACTCAAACATTGCATTATCGTCATGTTCTAATAATTAATTTAAACTTCGAACTTTTATGTAAGAGGTTTAATTTTCAATAGTAAAATTTTTTATATTTAATTCAATCAATTCAAACAGTTCAATGTTCAAGCTGTTAAATCCATTCAAACTGTTCAAAAACATGTAAAATAAATGTGAAAGTACGTACAGTGCTTAATCAAAGTGATACTAACGTTACATCAATTTAACTAATTCATTTGTTGCCGTATCAAAAGAGTGGCAGCATGCATGTTTGTACTTTAGTGTAACAAAACCAGAAATTTTACCAATTATATGGTGCAAACCATCTAACGACGTAACTCTGATGAATTTAACAAAAAATAAATCCATTGCATTGTAGTTTGAATAAAATTTATAAAGTAAAGTCTGTTTGTTAAATTCTCTCTCGTCGAGTGGATATAATTTTTTAAAAAAATTTCGATCAGCAGGGAATGACCCTTAAATACTTAAGTGGCGCAGATTTAAGCAAAAATGTCTAACTGAAAATTTGTCGGCACGATAGAATCGAACTCGTAATTTGTAAAAAATCTACACTGTAATATCTGATATAGGATAATAAACTTATAAGCATAAAAAAATGTCACAACTTATTCCTACTACAAATAGCGAATGGTATTTGAAAAGAGTGCTTCATTAATATACTATCACTATTTTATTTAAAAGAAGCTAAATATTGGCCTTAATATTCTAACTTCATTAAATAGTATTTTTGTTTATGAAATTTCAGCATAAGTGTAGTTTAGCACCGAAATCTGACCAGATATGGATCTAACGAACTCGCTTATTATTTATTGAAAATGTTATTGACGATAATATTGATTATTCTCTTTATTCAAATATGCAAAACTCTCTCTAAACTAAACTAAGACTAATCTAAAACTCCTCATTTCTCTAAATTTACATTATACTCTTACATTCTATACTCTAATGATATGAATATCTGGTTTCGTTGTATATCTGAAATTCTTTTGAAATAACCTTTTGTTGTTGATATTATTCATACTATAAATTTACTAAATACTGATCCTTCTGATAATTGTATCAGTTGTATTTTCACAGTTATTTGTGACTTGATTATTGAGATTGAGTTTGTCTCAGATAGAACTGGTATATTGTTATTGAATAATTTCTCAATTCTCCAGTCCAAGTGTGATAATATTTGATGCCTTTTAAAACTAACACTATAGTAATTAATTTTTACTGGTTCTTCAGAGTATGCTGTTACTGATTCTTCCTTAGTCCTTTCAGATATCACTATATTTTCAGTGGTTTTGATAAACCTAGATCGGTAATATATGCTGAGTAATCTTCTTTTAACAATATATTTCCTGGATGTAAATCTCGATGTAAATATCTTTTATCATGAATACGGTCAAGATTAGATATAATATCATGAAGTATCTTTCTTTAATTTATTTTTCCATACAAACTTAAAGATATCAACAAGATTTTTGCTTAATGATCCATGTTTTGCGTAACTTGTTACCAAAATATAATCGTCCGTTTTTTCGTCTCTTGATATTCCGAGATATTGTTCTAAGCTATGACAAGCTTTTAACTAAAAAACAAAATAAATTATTATATTTAAATATTATACAGTTATTGACGACTATACTATTTTCTCAAATTCGTATATTTATGTCATCAATTTAAACTTTTCCATTGTTAAAATTTAAGCTATAAAAAAAAAAAAGATAAAACAGAGATGACATAAAAATACAAAAATAAAAGAATTTTTAGAGCAGTCGTTAATAACGTGGCTGCATAATAATAAAAAATACCTCTTTTAAGAATGGATCTTTATTATTATTAGAATCTTTTACGATCTTAATTGCTACTTCTTCATATGACCCTGATATATTTAAATATTTTGTTCTAAAAACTGTAGAAAATGCACCTTTACCTATTTCTTCGATAATTTCAAATTTATCATATGCCATCCAATGAAAAAATTCGTATTTTCCACCATTAGTTAAAACACATTGTTCAGTGATAGCAGATTTTAAATACCATTCGAAAGCAATATCTATATCCTTTTCAACAACAACTCCTTTTCGATAATATTCACCAACATAATACATTCCATCAGGATATCTCATCTCTGCTGATTTTTTATAGTATTTGAACGCCTTATGTTCATCTTTTCCAACTCCATTTCCATTTTCATAAGATATCCAACATTCCATGCTGCAATAATATATCCCATTTCTGTTGATTTTTATAATATTCGAATGCTTTTTTTTTATTCTTTTCAACTCCAATTCCAAACTGATAACAATATCCAACCGAATTTGTTCCTTCAGCATCACTCATGTTTGCAGCTTTTTGAAAATATTCAAATGCTTTTTGTTCATCTTTTACAACTCCAATTCCAATTCGATAACAATCTCCAACAATGTGTATTCCACGAACATCACCCATATTAGCACTTTTTTGATAATGTTCGAATGCTTTTTGCTTATCTTTTTTGACTCCAATTCCAAATTCATAACATTTTCCAATATTAAATATTCCTGTAGTATCACTCATTTGTTCATCTTTTTCAACTTCAATTCCATATCGATAACATTTACCTAAAGCGCATAAATGTCCCAAATCAGCTGCCTTTCTAAAATAAGCAAAGGCTTTTTTTCTATCTATTCAAATATATTCACCCTCTATATATTTTTGTCCAAGTTGATAAAGTTCTTCGGCATTTTGATTCATTTTTTAATATAAAATGTTTATTTATAATTACTTAAATCTAAGTTGGTTAATTGAATAAAAACTTTATTGATTGATTTTTTTTGTTGTACTAATTTAATAACTCAAACATTGCATATCGTCATGCTGTAATAATTAATTTAAACTTTTGAACATTTATGTAAGAGGCTTAATTTTCAATAGTAAAATTTTTTATGTTTAATTCAAACAGTTCGCTGTTAAATCCATTCAAACTGTCCAAAAATATATAAAATAACAGTACAGTTCTTAATCAAAGTGATACAAATGTTACGTTTTTAAATATATAAAATAACAGTACAGTTCTTAATCAAAGTGATACAAATGTTACGTTTTTAACTAATTCATTTGTTGCCGTATCAAAAGAGTGTCAGCATGCATGTTTGTACTTTAGTGTAACAAAACCATAAATTTTACCAATCATAAGTAGCTGCGCGACATTGTCGCGCTAAACCAGGAACGGACAAATATGTTCCTTTTAGAAAATGTTGGACAACTCCAATACATTATAGTTATTGTCCATAGCATAGCGGAGGACACTGTTTTTAGGTCTATATTTGATCTACACTAACACGTGATTCTATCCGCTTCCACATCTCTGATTGGACACACAATGCTATTGCATTTCCTAGTATACGTTATAGATAGTTTTGAGTTCAGATAAATAAACATCGGGTATACAACTAAATACAACATAACTATAATAATATCAGTATAGTTTAAACAAAAAAAAATTTCATACAATTTTTAGATTGTATAGAATAGAGTGCAAAATGCCTTTTTAAAAAACATATAACAATCCATTACAATTTTCTAATGCCAACCTTAATAATAGATAACACCGGGATAGATATTAAAAATAGGGTATTCGCATTCTATACCATACAGATCCGTTTATAATAATCTGCATAATTTAGAAGTGTTCTTGGCAGATGATAATTATACAAACTAATGTGGAAAAAAAGATGGCACCTTTTTTTTTTATCGTGATAACGTACCGGTTAAACTACTTTCCACCAATTAAAAATTGAATTCCGCCTATAATTTATGTGCTTGAGAGAACTTTAAATCATATGAATAAAATTTGATGTATATTGATTGATATTGTTCAATTAATTAAATACGTAAGAAAATACTTACGTTGTGAAACTGGAAACGTGACCTGACCGCAGGCACGTGGCCTTGTGACTCAGGAATTCCAAATTGGGAATTCCAGGGATTCCCGGAATTTCGAGAATTAGGAAAAATCAGTATTACGATAATTAGGCGAAAAGAGGGAATAAGATGAATTCCAATAATTACAGCAATTAGGGTAATTCTGGGAAAGCAGTGTATTCTGCATGTAAAAATAGATAGTGAGTTAATTATAAATAAAGGCCTGTTGGCCCTTCGGGAAAAATAACACCCGATTACATACATAATAAACTACATACATTCGTTTATTAACCACTCGTCCAAATCTAATACGCCTCTTTCCACCCTACGCAACCTAAGTTTTGGCTACATGGACCTACTATCGACCTAGCGACAGACTTGCTGATTTTGGGTCTGATAACGTAATTGAAATATAATGTGAAAACCTGACATTATATGACAAAAAGTTTTGTAGACCAATCTCAACCTATTAAAGTTTTTTAGAGCTGTTAACGCTTGTATAAATACCATCACAGGTTGAATCAATATATAACGGGTACATATCGGGAGACAAATCTCCCGATATGTACCCATTATTCTACCATAGATCCGCCAAATAACTGTAGCATAATGGTAGCATATAGGTTTGATATCGGGAGGTAGGTAGATCTATAATGGTAACATAACAGTAACGTACCGAGACATCCCAGTATCTTACTCTTAGTCCAAATAGTGCTAAGAGTAAGATACCAGGATGTTCCAGTATGTTACTGTTATGTTACTATTATCAATCTACCTGCGGATCTATGGTAGAATAATGGGTACATATCGGGAGATTTGTCTCCCGATATGTACCCATTATTCATTGATTCAACCTGTGTATATTGCTTTAAAATCATTATTACTGTAGCAACTAATAGTATTTAATGCAAAGCTTATCTATATTATTTACCACAACTTGAGTCATGGCCAAGTCATGCTCTAGCCATAACACAAGTCGTGGCTTCAATGATTATGGTTTAATCCGGAGCTATGACTTTAAAAAGCGATTCACTTGCAGCTGATGCGACACCAAATTTTACATGAGGATCCCTAAATTCCCAGGTCGGAATGGCCGGAATGCATCGATATAAAATTTAGATTGGATAAAATGTGCATGGTTCCAAAACATGCACCCATCTCTATTTAAAAATGGATATTGCAAAAATTATGTTACAAACCTTAACGTTATTCATATTCTAGCTAGAAGACACATAGCATAAATAACACATTTTTAAAAATCATAAGTGACAGAGTAATAAAGAGACTGAGAATGTCATAGTTAGGACGTAACTTGGGTTGTGTATTGATTCACATGCCTCTATTTTATGTATTGATGATCAATTCATGACGACATTAATTCGAATGATCGGAATGTTGCAATAATTTCAGATGATCGCAGGTATATTGTAATAATTACTCGAACTATGATAATTCATAATCTTACATATATCTTTGTAAATTTTTCCACGTTCAGGTCACATTTTTCAGATACTACCAATAAAAAACGGTAAAGCAACAAACCCAGAATTGAGTTATAATAAAAAAGATTCGAACAAAATCTATCAATTCTGGCCCATCTGACCAGGAGCCCGATGCATTCTGCACCAAGTTATAACTTAGGCTGCAGCTCATCGGTTTTAGTCAGCTTCGGCTATTGACAGTTGATAGTAAATCCGTATTTGGTTAGTTCAATTTTGAAGGACAATAATAAAAAAAAAAAGCATTGATTGTCATTAACTTTAATCGAGACAAAACCTGTTAAAGCAATAAAAAATACAAGTTGAACGTTCGTTATAGTTAAACAAATCTCATATAGTATATATAAATATAGTGGTATGTGCTACAATATCGTGAAGTTTAAGCATTTAACGCATTGTCCAATCAGTTATAAGATTTTGCGGACGCACACCACTTAACTTGCTGTAGTAACCATAAGTAGCTGCGCGACGCAGTCGCGCTAAACCAGGAACGGATGAATATAGGCTTAGGATATTCTCAAGTGACTCCCTCAATGTGATCTGATAGTGATTGAGATGATGCTCAATTATTATAATTAGTTGTTAATGTGAATAAGAAATGTGAACAGCTCACATTAAATACTTAGATCAATTAGACTAATGAACAATCACTAAACTTAGACTAAGAGTACTCAATGTGATTAGATAGCTATCGATATCATTCATAGTACTACGATTAATTGAAACGATCCCTTCTATGACAAAAAAAAAAATGCTTCAAACTTATTTTTTTTATCGCGATAATGAACCTACTTACCGGTTAAACTGCTTTCCAACAATTAAAAATCAAGTTCCGATCTGTAATTTATGTGCTTGAGAGTATCTTAAATAATATGAATAAAAATTGAAACGAGAAATTAATTAATACGTATATTGATTGATGATGTTCAATTGATTAAATAAGAATA
>CAJVPY010002189.1:0-16857 GCA_910591965.1 Dentiscutata erythropus | reverse complement strand
CTTCAAAAACTCTTGCTTCTGATGAAAGTGCTATACAAAAATATCGTGAAGCTGCTAAAAAAACTAATGATCCTGCTATTCAAATTCAATATGCTAAATTTCTTTTACATATGATTGAACTTCGTAATTCAAATCTTTCTAAAAATTTGGATAATAATTTGGATAATAATTTGGATAATAATTTGGATCAAGATGATGCTACTACTACTAAATTAATTCAAGAAGCTATATATTGGATTAAATTACTTGCAAAAAATGATTATCCTGAAGCTTTATATATTAAGGGTACTTGGTATGAATATGGTCTATATGGAAAAGAAAAGAATGATGATAAAGCTTTCAAACTTTATCAAACTTCTTCAAAAAAAGATTTTCCAAAAGCTAAATTTAAAGTTGCTTTTTATCATGAAAAGAAAGAAGATTATAAACGTGCTATACAATTTTATAAAAAAGCTGCTGTACAGGGTGAAGTAGCTGCATTATATGTATGTTTGTTACATATTTTTACATTTATATCTTTTTATTATTTATATATATATATATTTATTATATCTTTTTGTATTAATATTTCTATTTTTATTTTAATAGAGACTTTCATTAGTATATATGTTGGGTGAATTTAAACAAGGTGTAGATTATAGACAATCATTAATATATTTAAAACAAGCTGCTTCAAATGCTAATGAAGATTGTCCTGATGGCGCTTATGTTTATGGAATGATATTAGCGAAAGAATGGGATAGAGCTGATGTTCCTGATGAACTTGTAGCTCCTGATGATCATGAAGCAAGAGAATTAATATTTAAAGCTGCAAATTTAGGTCATATTCCAGCTTTATTTAAAATTGGTCAATGTTATGAATTTGGTTCTTTAGGTTATCAATCTGATCCAATTTTATCCGTTGAATATTATAAAAGAGCTGCTGAAAAAGGTTATGTTGAAGCTGATATGGCTTTAAGTAAATGGTATCTATGTGGTGCCGAAAATTTTGAACAAAATGAAGCTCTTGCTTATGAACATGCTGAAAAAGCTGCTTTAAAAGGTTTACCCACGGCTGAATTTGCTATGGGTTATTTTCATGAAAATGGAATTCATGTTCCTAAAAATCCTGGCGTTGCTATGATTTGGTATACAAAGGTATGTTTTAATACATATTAATACATATTAATTAGTTTAACTAAGTATGCATTATATTAATTTTATTTTAATTGTAAAAAATTAATGGTTTTTTCGAAATAGGCTGCATCTCATGGGGATGAGGATGCAAGGAAAAGGCTGGCACTTGGTGATGATAATACTGTTGTTACTCGTAAAGATAATGAACTAAACCAATTAAAAAAGGAAAAACGTCCTGATAAAGACAAAGATTGTGTTATTCAATAATTTCTAAAATAAAAACATTAAACAAAAGGTCTACAATTGACTATTATACAGTAAATTATACATATCAACATTAAACACTAAATTGTTAAATTTTGGAGGGGATAGACTATTTATTCTATAAATTATCCAAGATTTTAAACCGATACTAGTCAATTACTGTTAATTTTGTATTTGAACACCTAGATTTCAACTATATATATATAATTGTAACAATAAAAAATATTAAATTTTATTATAAAAAAAAAACGCTAAAAATAAAATGGATCAAATTTTGTATAAATTTGCTTTAAAAAAAAAAAAAAAGGGGGGGAAATTTGTATCTACAACATAATTTGATGGTTTCATTTCCTATTATAATTCAAACGTCTATCGTAATGATCCCACAAATTAATCTAGAGATTACCTAAATGAAAAAAGTCCATATATAACAATCTAAGCAACAAATAGATTTAATAAAAGTATATATATCAAATATATCAAATAAAATAACAAATTTATTATTTTTTATTCTATCAATTAAAATGAACCAGAGTTAATCTATAAAAATAGCAAGAAATGTTAAAAAAAAAAAGTTGTTGGTTAGTAACATTAAGAATTTTAATATATCCTTTTCTTTAAATTTGTTCCACCTTACCTTATCCTTCAAATGCCCTAACCACTGTTGATAACTCATTACTGTATCTGTACGATCTTCTATGATGTGTGACAAGAACCATAATCGTAATGATGGATCCCCACCATCTTCTTTTACTATATAAAGATGAGGATAATAGACACCTCGCCGTGATTCTCGAGTTTTACCAATAATTGCATTCACTTGTTGTGAGAATGAATTGTCTAATTGTAATAAGGTAACCTAGATTTTCAAAAATTATATATGTTAAATAATAATAATATATAAAAATGATATTATCTGACATATAACATACCTTTCCAGAACGGACTTCTTCGTATGAACGAACATTTAATAAATCCATACACAATTGAGGAACTACTTGTCTACCAAGCCAAATAAAAATATTTTGACCATCCTCTAATAAATATGCTCCATGGCGTTCTAATTTTTCACTACTTAAATTTAAAGGCGGTGGCATAATTATTCCATCGGGTCCATATGTTCCAACCTTATTAAAATAAATATTGTATTAAAATCCAATTATATTTTATATTAAAACTTTAATTCACAGGAATAAGTTTCTTACATCGATAGGCATGTTATGTAATGAATAAAAACGTGGATGTAGATATGGAATCAATAATTGAGATGGCATTGTTGTCAATAAGCACATCGCATAAGCCCGTAAATCTGTTGGAATTTGTGAACTAGCGCGCAACCCAACCTAAAATACGAAAAACAATGAGAAAAAAAAAATTAAAAATTAAATAAAGCAAGGAATAAAAAAACATACATGTTTCAGCAGCCCAAGTGCCAGCAAAGGTAACAATTTCATATTGTCACTAATTTGTAATTGGGGTGAAGCTCCTTGAGACCCAGTAATAGATGATTTGTATACTCCCAAAATATCAATCATTTTATTTGTTAACGCATCTCGTGCATCTTCCAATTTAGAGGATAATGACCTTTCCACCGCTTATTAGAGTAAAATAAATAGTCTGTAAATTACACAAATTACATATGAATCTTTATTTAACAAATGTGCTCTAAATTTACCTTTATTTGCCAATAGTGTCGATATAGCTATTTGATCAGCTGAAGAATAAAGTTCAGTTATACTATTTGTTACTGGCAACGACAGTGTCAATACACGAATCCTTCTTTCACCTATATAAATTTTTAGGAAAAAGAGATATTGATGAAGTTTAAAAAAAAGGAGTTTGCTTAATAATAAATATGAAAGAGAAAGTATAAATTGTGACTATACCAAAACAAGTTGTATGCAAAAGAGCAGTTTGGAAACAGACAGTTGGTGTCGCTATGTTTTCTTCTATACTAACTTCAATGGCATAAGAGTGATCCCTTGAAACACTCGGCAAAGCGAGCAAATCCGTTTGACGAACAAAGAAATTGCCATAAAACGAAGTCATACGTAAACCTAATTGACATTTGAACTGATCGTATGCATAATTAAAAAAAATAAATTGAATTTCCACCAGTAATATTTATTAAGGAATATTTTACCTTTTGAAGCTCTAACACGCATTACTGCTTCCAATGCAATTGGACTGGCCAAAAATTCTGCAAACTCATGGGCAAACTTAAGGGCATCTTCTGACCTACCTGCATTAAATGCAGGATAAAAAAATGTTTGCCCACCAGTATAACGCGGACAACAACCTTTGTATTTCATAAAAAAATAAATAAAATAAATAAATATAAACGAATAAATAAATAAATAAAAATCCGTGAACATCAATTATAAATAACTTTTTATATAAGCGTACTTAATGTAGCTACGTCAGAATACTGTGATCCAAGTAAGAACATATCGACAGAAACTTGAGATCGAGAACAATCAACAGCAAATTTTTTATAAAAAGGCTCTGCAGATTGTAAAAGAGCAGATTCCTGTACAAATAGTTTAATGATAAATTTAATGCCCAAACACGCTTTCGATACCATAAGGTAATGTATAAAATACTTTTGGAGTCCCCAATGCTTTCGAATCTTCTCGAGCTTTCAGTTGCCCAGGACCAATATTTGGTAGACTAGACTGTAATACTATAATCTTACCACCTATCGGAGACTATTGCAAATAATCAATGAAAATATAAATAAACATATAAAAACCAAAATAAAAAAAAACCAAGATTATTAAATATATTACAATTAATTTGAAGCCAGCCAACATGGCGGACCCTAGAGCGTTGCCGACAGTGTGTGTATCTTTGAACATATCACCAAGACGACTAAGCAATGATTCAATCACTGGACGAGCTTCAGTTAAATTTACTAATAAATCATCGGGCTGTGGAAGAAATACGTCTTCAAGATCAGAAACAACCAACATTTGAGGTTCAGATGAGTTAGACTAAAAAAATTTAGCGTATGTTTTAATAATGAATATTCTTCAAAAAAAACTTGATTATTTTAGAAAAAAAATAAAACAGGTACATTAAGACTGTAAAAGTGTAATGATGTATCCACAGTAATGACCCCGATCTTTGTACGATTTTCTTCATTAGGTATTCGATCTAGTGATTCCAAAATAGTCCTTGCAGCAGTTGCAACAGCACCTTTAATAATGCAATAGTAATTAGATATTTTGAATAACGTAAAATATGTATAATTTAAATATATAAGACTATTAAGAAATATACGTAAACATTTGATGCTTTTGTAAATATATAATTCCGTCTTTATTTATTTAATGAACAGAATATAAGAAATCTATTTCCGAAATATAAATACTACGTACCGGATTGTATGGCAGGAAATGAAACATCAATCACAAATAAATAAACTGGTGGTTGAGGTGGTCGAACCTTTATATAATAAAAATAGAATTTAATATGAAATATATATATATATATAAATTGTGATAAATTCGTATACAAATTATTTAATTACCATATACTCTGTAGGTGCTACATATTCAACAACAGCGTGGTTCAGTTCCGCTCGTTTCCATCGATTTGCCTGTTGACTAGTTTGTATATCCCAATCAAATTGTGATGGTACTATAAATGGATATTAATGTTAAATTGAGCATAAAGTGATGAAAAATTCAACTTTTATAATATTACCTTCATTTAGCAAGAAGCATAAATTACATCTCCACTTTTGTCCACCTTCAGCGAAAGTAACAAAAGGATTAATATAGGTCCTGCACCTTCGGCATCTTGCAATAACGGTATCTGTAATCACAGGGACTGGTTCCTACAAATATGACAAAAGATTAATATAATGAATTGAATATACGCAACAAATGAATAATAAATGGTACAATACTCACATCACCCTCTTTCAAGCTTCTATAGGGGGTAATGATAAGACCAAATGGTAACCGGGACTTGCTGAGAAGACTTGCATTAGTGGGAACACAGTTGACCGTACATCGTTTATAAGATGGTTCGCAATTTGCTTTGTCCGATTGAGTGACAGATGACTTAAATCAGAAAAAGGCGGTGAACATTGATGAAATTCAATACTAAACTATTTTTTTATTCAGATACATGAATGAATGATAATTAATTTTATTAGACTTACATTAGGTGGTAGGTTAATAGGTGGTGGCGGTGCATCCAAGTCTGCGACATTTGGCAAAGTACCGATCAAGTTAACGGTAATTAATTGAGCCTTTATTCAAATATGATCGATTTTTTAAATTAATCCTATCAGATCGAAATTTACGCGAAAATAGTTATATGCACCTGTGAATGACCTCCGAGATTCATATTATTTAATTGATTCGTCAAACCACCCATTGAAGCATTCATTGAAGGATGTTGAGTATATTGTTGAGGATATTGTTGAGGATATTGTTGAGAATATTGAGTGGGTGCCATCGAAGGCGCTGCTGCCTGATAATTCTGATCACCAGCTGGGGTAAAGAATTGAGACTGTTGGTACGCATTCTGATCAATGGCTGGTGGCTGTATCTGCTGTCCAATGCCACCAGGTGCTACTGCAGGAGTAAAAGGTTGATATTGATTGCCGTACGCGTTAGATTCAGTATAGACCTCAGTGATTTCCTTTGGATATAAACGTTTTGGTTTATGACTTGTCGAAGGCGGAGTTTGAGAACGTTGACTTGGAGATTCAGGATTTTCAACAGGTGGAGGAGATGTAGAATTTGCTGACATTACTTGATAGTTAGGACCCATAGCAGTTTGATTTGGATATGATAAAGGACGTCCTGAAGGATTCTGTAAATTTCCAGGTCTGAAGCCTGGAGGGCGATAACCTGCAGGTAAAGGTGGCGATGGACTCACACCGGGCATTGGAGGCCGCGTTTGGGGATTATGAGGTCCATAAGGAGCGATGGGTCGAGAATTTGGAGATGAAGGAGGAGGACGGGATAGAGGAGACTGGCTAGGTGGAATGTTTGACATTTTTTTTTTTTTTACGTGCGTAAAATTGAAGTATCGAATTTACATTAAGTCAAATGTACTCGAAAACTCAGGTCATAACCGACAAATTATTCGATTTCCGGTAGCTCTAAGGGAAGTGCAGCCTATCAAATTAGCCCAAGTGGCACATAATACTCTTCCCACGGACAATATTCCATCCAGTCTTACTATTTATAGATAACGTTCGTACATACTTACGTATCAGATCTCAAAAAATTTTCTTTTTTGGATTTTTTTGGATTTTTTTTTTTTAAATAATACGTAATAAATCTATACTTACCTACCAAAAGCATCAAAAGTATTAAATATACCAATATTGTATACATGTTTTGACAAGGTGTTAACATTTTAGTTAACTATAAACAGTATTAAGATTGATTTTACCAAGCTTGAAATTCAATATATATGAAAATTACATAATTACATACGTACGTAAGTACGAATTTCAAAAACTATATAGCTATATAGCTATATATAATGTATATAATTGATATTTGGTGCTTTAGGTAAAAAATATTTAATATCTTTAAAAACTCCAATTTTGATTCAAAACTTCTAATTTGTAATCTTAATTCTAAAGTTTAATATATACGTAGTAAAATGTATCTAATAAGTTAATTCTAAGTGCTTTTTTAAAGCAGATAATTATAATAAAACTTTGCAATTGCAGTATTTAGTGTCAAAATTTCGTCTGAATATTGTCCAATATTAAACAATCGATACATTAGTTAAATTAATTCTAACAATCATACTATTAAGCAATGCGTAGAGATATTAATTTTTTGCAAAATGCAAAAAACCTCACAAATTGGGACGTATGTAAGTACATAGCAGGTAGGTATTTTTGCAAAATCTAGATTTTATGCCTAAAATTTTATCAGATCCAATTAAAATTACCTGATTTCGTCGGAGATTTTCGGAATAGGCAATCCTTTAACTATCATTTTAAACCAGTTCTGATACATGTGGCCTGATTTAGAGTTACTGGTAACCTTTGGTAAAGTTAAAATTCCCGAAACAACTTCGGCGAACGATGAATTGCGAGAATCCTCAATTAATACATAATATGAGCATGGTCGTCAGGAAGTTTCGGCATATTGTTTTCACCAAAATAGCGCAAATAATTTGAATTAAAAATCGGAGACCTATCACGTGACCGTCCACCTTTTAGTGGTGATACTGCAGTACCGGGGAAGACATGGGACGCCGACTTTCCTTATATATGTATAACATAAATGCGGATCATTAAAAAATCGCGATGTTAACCTCACCTGAAGTAAAAAGCAAATACTTTAAAGCAGATATTAATCATGACGTGACCGCGTTTCAAGGCAACGTGTTTGGAACTACAGTTGCTACTGAAGCCTTTGCTAATGAAAATTCTATTCTCAAAAATACCTTCTCTGTTAAGCAAAAAGTATTGACCTTCGAGGAAAGACGTTTAAAGAAGAAACGGATGCTTGCGTCAAGCCCGAAAAAAACTGTTGATAAAAATTCATATTCTCCCCTATCGGATTGTTCAGTGCAAAGTCAAATTAACGACGTGTCGGCACCAGCAATCACTATTATTGATTCGAATAATGTAGAAAATACAACGCAATATGCCTCAGAGCAAGTTGACGTGAATAAAGTAATATCCAGTACCACTAGCCTGGATTCTCGACTTGCAATATCGAATTCATCTAATTCAGATTATTCTCATGAAAAGAACAATCTATCACCAATTCAGCAAAAGTCAGCTAATGTATATCAAAAATTCAAAAATCATGACGATCCAAAAGATAATTCGCCGCCAATCATCAAAAAATCTGCAACAACGTCAAATCGTCGTGTTAAGGATGATCTTTTACAGCCTTGCCTGTGTGTTATATGCGGTAAAGATCTTACAAATTTTAATATCGTTACGCGAGAAACACATTTAAATAGGTGTCTTGATGACATTGAGGAGCAAGAAAAGCAGCAAACTGTTAAGACAAATCAATCAAATCAATCTAAGCAAGTGAAAAAATCTAATTCTCCTGATGATAAGATGTTTATTGATAATGATTGCTCATGGTTCTCCCTTGTCACAAATTGCCCATGTTGCCTAAAAAGCTTTCCTGGTAAAAATAAAACCGTGAAAAGTAAAATCACACATATTAAAAGGTGTGGCAATAAACAAAAATTTTCTGCAACAAAAATACTTTCTTTGTTGAAAGATATGAAACAAAAGTTAGCCACTATATCCGTACCTGTTTTGACAGAAAAGTCGACGATGTACACTAAAGACACACAATTAACTGATTATTTTACCTCTGCACCAAAAGAGAAATCCGTTGTTGCTGCAAAATCAACGACTATTGTTTCACAGTCATATACAGTTTCTGCTCTCGAGGGGATTGACCAGGATGATGATTTCAAAAGTAATGTTATTATTACATCTGTTTCAACAATTGAAAAAATCGGAAAAAGAAAATTTAGTGAAGACTCCGATGATGACTTTAAGGTTGCAAAAGTTTTGTCAAGATCCATGATGCCTCAATATAAAAATCAGAAAAAGAGAATTGTGTACGATCTTAATACTACACCTATTCTCGCACCAGCTGAAAGTATAGAAAAAGCGCGAAAAAGAGCCAAGAAAATGTTTTTCGACAAACCTACTATTCATGACATTGTTGAAGGTTACCCGCTTACATCCTCACTTTGTCCAAGCGGTATTGCGAGACAAAATGAGTATCAATTCATGGAATTAGATGGGGGTAATGAAAATGGAAATGGTATTAAACCTGATGCTTCCAGAAAGAAACCAACGTCTTTATGGGAAATACAAGCTCTTGGCGGACCTGATAACCCATTGTCTGATGATGATTATATGACTGATATGTTAAAAGAGTGGGTCTTCAAATATGAGGTGAGAATTTTATAAACATGAATCAATTTATTATTATTATTATTATTATTATTATTATTATTATTATTATTATTATTAAGATTTTATTATTATTATGATTTAATCATTATATTGCACCTTAGCCACATAAATTGGATCAGTACCATTTACAACCTTTTAGAAAGCGATATGAAATGTGCGATCGTTGTGTGAACAAATATTGGGGAAGATTACAACCCGAAAATGAAGAAAGAGATGAAATGATTGAAAGGATTTACTATTTTTGGCGTTAAGTTTCTTTCTTGATATTTTTTTATATAGGTTTGCCGTGTAACCTGAAGAGCGAAGCATAAATTGTTAATATTGAAACATTTAAATCGTGCAGAAATCTCTATATGGTGAGTATTTATATAGTATCATTTCTATACCCTATTAGTAATATCGGTTTCTTTCACGATACAATCCTCTAATGTTATAGGACAGTTGATAAATAATTTGGATATGAAACTATGCATCATATGGAATGTCAGGAATTTCACGAAAAATTTTTCTAAGGTAATAGGAATCAAGGTGATAACATAAACATAAATGGATAATTCGAATCTACATTATGGAGAAAATAAAGTTGAAAATTATATAAATGCATATGACAGCCAACTTTTTTTGAAATGTATGATCTTGAACATAGTTCCTTTTAAGTTCCGAAGTGCAATAAAATAGTTTATTGGTACACGTACTAAATAAATGTGGACATGATTTTTTTTTTTCAATTTACAACATTAATACCTAGCTAATTTTTCACTATAAAGAAAATAAATGCTTCAAGTTTTCGACTCTGTTACCATATCTGATGTCTTTTAATGTAGAAAGTTCTCATTCGAGATTAGTTACGTGATGATCATTGATTCATACTTCGTTGGATAAATTATCTAACCAATTTTAATGATTTTACCGCCATTAGAATTAGGAAAATTAGTTCTACAACTTTTATTAAAAGCTAATAGAAAATACTTTTATATATTGTATAAGCAAGCTATATTTTTGTATTACAATAATATGAATTTTCGATTTTTTTTTATTGGGTATTTCTAGGCATCAGATGCCTAACGATAATATTTCGGAGCTAAAAGCCAATTAAAATGCAAAATAATCACGTGACTGCCGTCTTCATGTAGCTAAGGATGCGAACTATACCTATACCGTATTATACTGTTGGTATAATACCAGTATTATACCAGTATTATACACACAAGTATAGGTATAATACCAATAATAGAAATGGGTTAGCCAATTAAATTGCTTTATCTGCAATTCCGAAAGTTTCCCCAAGAAAATTCTGAAAAATTCCGAATCATATTAAGCTGAGACAGTTATACCATGCTATACCATATTGTTAAGTAGTATACCTAGGTATTATACTACCATTGCATTCACTTATTTGTGCCGGTAATACAAACCTCTAAAAAGGAAATGGCCAATCGGAAAACGTAAAATGTGATGATTCTGGATCAGCCTGACACATGAGCAAAGTGAAGACAAATATCAAAAAAGAAAAAATACTCAAAAACTAGTGTTTAAATCGATCTTTATAGACTAATAAAAAATAACAGAAATGAAATTTTACATATAAAAACTCAAATTATTACTAAAAGCTCACAACCCTAACACTAACTCTAACCCTAACATCCTAATCCTAAACTTTCTTAGTTTATTTACAAATGTGATTTTCTTTTTTAGTTTGTATTACTAGTGCAAATAAGTAAATTGTACTACCATTTCTATTATACCAGTATAACCGCATCTCTACATGTAGCATGAAGGATGATCTTTGCGGATTAGTCCAGAAAAACAAAACAAAACAACAACAAAAAGTGCAAAAAAGTAAAGAAATATCAAAAATATCAAAAACAGCTATTTAAACCTATTTTGAGATATTAATTAAAAGTGTTGAGAAGACAATTTTGCTTATACAACTTGTTTTTGCCCTAATCCTATATGATCCTAACCATAATTAAGTTATATAATTAGGCATAGCTTTGAGCTAGAGATATATAAACTAAACATATCTGGCCAAAGATGCATAGAAAAATTTTTTTTTTATCTCTTTAGAAGCAAACTACTCTTTAAATTTCTTTTCTATATAGATGCATATTTTGACAATTTGGTTATACTAATAGAGCTAAAATCTGTTGAATATTCATTGTAATGAATTATGCTAAAATTGAATTATACTATATTAAAAAATTTTTATATTTTATTATAAAATTGTAAAATTTTTTTAAAACCTTTTTTGTAATCTTTTTTTTTAGAGTTAGATTAGGGTTAGGTGGTAGTTTTATTATTTAAAAAGTATATATAGGTATTATAAATTTAAAAAAAGACTCTATTTTTTAGCATAATTCAATTTTAGCATAATCTCCATATTCATTATAACTATTTAAAAATAGAGATTATTTTGATATAATTTTAGTAGTACAATAAGTTTTAAATAAAAATTAATAATGTGTTACTAATAAAACTTTTTATAGTTGTAATTAATTTTAGCCAAAATTTTTTTTTTTTTTACTGCTAAGGTAATCTTTTGGTTAGTAACTTTTTATTAAATAATAGTTTAGCCAATATTTTATAAAATAAATATAAATAGAGATATAGTAACTTAGTGTAGTGGTCTAATTGTGACAAATTTAGAGTTCGAATCCTAAGGACAACAATATTTAAAAAAATAGGCCTGTATTCAGTTAATAACTATGCTTATTGGTTGGATCTAGAACTAAATCTGTAACTTCAACTATACTATATAGTAATAAAAGCTTTGGCACAATAAACCCAAGGAACTGGTATAACCAAAAACCCATTTGGAAAGACCTAAATCTGGAGGTAGCAGTAATCTTTGATGATATTACAAGAGAGCTAAATTTGAACCGGGGTCTAAAATTGGAGAACCAAGTGACCAGGTTCTATGCCAGAGTATATACTAGCTGAACCGCCAGATTGTCGCACTAGAAGAAAAAAATATATACTCCAAAAGTATAAACCAAGAGAAGAGTATCCTTTAGATACCTAAAGCCTAGATAGACCAATCCTTCCAAGTTGCCAGCTGGAAATAAGAGAGAGACCAATAAAGAATTTGGGTAAAAAGACAGTCTGAATATAAATATCGGGGTTGTTGTAAACTAGATAAGGGCAAGAGTATATAATGAATGCCTAATTAGAAAAATTGGTGTTTGAGAAACATCTATAGAATAGCAGCACCTTAAAAGATAACATGAGATATATATGTGAAATGGCAGGCCAATATATACTAATTAAAAAGCCATTATAAAATATGCAAATAAATATATGTATAGAATATGTACCACTTTGTTAGGTTTACTTTAAGAATAAATTAGCCAGAAATGGTTGGTAAATCCTAAAGTAGTCAGTGTATTCTTTGCAAGAATGATATTCAAAATCTATATATAAATGGTGAAGAAACCTGGGGTTAGGTAATTAAATGATAGCAGTTTATATGTATAGATTTGTAGATTACTCTAAAATTTTTGACATAATTAAATTTGACTCTATATACTGGAGACATAGTGCGTCAATAATTTGACACTAAGATTAACCAATCAAATTACATAAATTTGATATTACTAGTAAAAATTTTAATGTATGGAGTCAACTATCAACCCACTTAACCATGTTAACACCATGTTGACTTCTTAATAATAAACTTAAATCGAAAAAAAAACAGTATTAGCCAATGCAAGAACACTACATTGACTTAGAAAAACAAAAAAGCATTAACTAGTGCACTTTGAAAGAACACTACGTTGGATCTTTTTGGTAGTTCACCAAATAGAATAATCCGGAAATTTGGACTAAAACTGGTACTAAATACCAGCTTTTTTTTTTGTACTTTTTTTTTTGTACTTTTCATTTTTTTAACTAATTTCTTTTTTTCTAGGTTCTATAGTTCACCAGTAAGAAGTGAAATGGTG
Organism: Dentiscutata erythropus; assembly: GCA_910591965.1. Lineage (NCBI taxonomy): Eukaryota > Fungi > Glomeromycota > Glomeromycetes > Diversisporales > Gigasporaceae > Dentiscutata > Dentiscutata erythropus. Next base: position 3,591 of record CAJVPY010002189.1, on the reverse strand, counting down.
TGGTGATTTGGAAAACTAAATCTAAATGGTATAAAGATAAGTACTACTTCTAATTTTTTTTTTACTTGGTTGTTTTGTTATTTTAAATTCTGCTACTAATATTTTTTTTCTTTTATAGCTTTGCACTTCATCAGAAAAGTAAAATGGTGACAAGAAAGCCAAAATTAGAAATCTGTAACCCAAAAAGAACTAGTACAAAAATAAGTACTAGTTTTAGCTTTTTTTTCTTGTTGTTTTGTTATTTTAAATTCTGTTACTAACATATTTTTTTTTTATAGCTTTGTCTTCACTGGGAAGGGTGAAATGGGACCAAGTGTTGAAATTGTGATGGGTCTTGAATTTAAGTACTCATTCCTTGTATTTTGGTCCCTTTTTTGGTTATTAAAAATTAACTTTGCTTTCTTTTTCTAAGTTTTTAATTTGACACTAGAATTTTGTAAATTATAAATTAGCGACCAGGTATTAAATTGCCAGTTCTTTTTGTATTTGGTCTGTCTTTTTTTTTTGAATATCAAAATAAATTTTTCTTTTCTTTCTTAGGCGCAGTAAAATGCATAGATCTATAAAGTCAAATCGTGGCCATTATAGCAATTAGATTTTTTATGAATATGATATTATGAATTTGTAGCAGAGTCATGGCATTGTCGCCAATATATAATATAGTTGTTGTGACTATTGTATTATATAATTTCATAAATACATTAAAATAAATTTTATATTATAATTTTATTATTGTTATTAAATATATATAAATATAATTTTTATTAAACCTATATATTAATAAATAGCAAGGTGTGGCAACTTAGTGTAGTGGTCTAGTTATTACCTTTTCCAAGTGGCAGGTCTAGAGTTCAAATCTCATGGATGACGATTTTTGAAAATTAGGCTTGTGTTCAGTTAATGGCTATGTTTATTGGTTGGATCTAATCTGTAACTTCGGTTATACCATCTAGTAATAGGAGCAATGGCGCAATAAATCCAAGGAACCGGCATAACTGAAAACCCATTTGGGAAGTCCCAAGTTAGGAAGTAGTAGTGATCTATAATAGTATCACAAGAAGGTTAAATTTGAACCGGGGCCTGAAATTAGAGAACCGAGCAACCAGGTCCTAATGGCGGAGGACACACTAGCCGAATTGCCTGGTTCTGTCGCACCGAAGAAAAGAACATATGTTTCGAAAGTATGTACCAAGGGGAGGGCGTCCTTCAGGCACCTAAAGCCTGGGCAGACTGACTCTTTCAGGTTGCCAGCTGGAAGTAAGAGAGGGACTGATAAAGAATCCGGATAAGAAAATGGTCCGAATGCGAGTACTAGAGTTGTTGTGAATCTATACAAGAGCAGAAGTAGATAATAGGCGACTAGTTAGGAAGGTATGGATCTGGAAACTGCAATACCTTGGAAAGAGGGACCTGGGAAATATAGTAATATATATACTAGATTGGTACTTGTACTAGTTAGTTGCAGGGGTTTAATAGTTAGCCCTGACTCCAAGTACATAGGTCAAGCTGTAGTATAAAGTTACCGAAGTCTGGGTAAATACATGGGTGAGACATGTACCCTAGCAATAGGCAGCTGAAGCCTGAGATTATATGATATCTTTAAATACAGACACTGTGTGTGAAGTATTGTGGCCAATAATCAGTAAGGTAACTAGGTTGGGTGTTTTGTGGAGAAAGCCGGCCTAAGGTCTGATGTAAACAGTTAGGTGACTCCAAATTGGGGTCTTGACAAAGCCTGACCAATCTTCAGTACACGTTATTAATAAAGTTAAAAAAATATATAGATATTAATAAATAGCATAATCAAGTTATATACAAATTTTCTGATAAAGTTCATAGCCAGAGTTCTCAAATATCTCAATTGATAGATTGGAGGCAAATTTTTAATTGAATAAACTAACCAAATTGGTTAGTTTATTCAATTATCAACTAATTAAAATTTTGCCTCTAATCTATCGATTGAGGTGCTTGAAAACCTCCATTATCAGTTCTAAGTCAAAACATTTTGTACAATTATCAATCACAATAAAGATTTATATTGCAAAATATAGATATTAATTTTGGCCAATTAGCACAACTCTATACTAAAAAGGATGGACTCTAACCATCTTCTTTTTTATTATAATAATAAACTCGCTTGACTGAATTTATTTTCCACTAATTAAAAATTGAGCCCCGGCCTATTAATTAAAATATAGTGAGTAAAAATATCATAAAAAAATATATTAATTGCATATATAATTTGCTGATTTTAATTTCACTACTGTAATTAATAAACTATATATTTATTGAACTAAATACATCAGCAAAATATATAACCGTAATCTTACGTAAGATATTACAGCCCGTAATATTGCACAAGAATTATGGTCTGGGTATAATATTGCGCAATTTATTATGGAATATTACGCAATTTATTATGGAATATTACGCAATTTATTACAGAATATTACACAATTTATTGCGAAATATTATGCAATTTATTATAGAATATTAAGGTCAAATAGAGCTCTAAACTACATCACGAAGCTCTAAGTTGGGATTACGGGACTATGATATTATCGGGATTATATACTCGCAGGTACATATACCCGCATCTATTAATACTATAATAATGTAGGATATCTCTTATTTATATAATATTTTAAAAATTTTATTTTTAACAAAAATCGTGCAGACAATAGTTTTAAAATATCGTTGCATAACAAACGTTTTAAACATCGTTGCACAACAAACATTCTAATATACACAGCAATAACAACAAAAGCAAAATGCAAACAATGATATGCCAAAACCACCAACAATAGGAGCCACAACAACCACAAAAAGTCTCCAAACGATGAATTCACCAATAACGAAAGCTATAACAAATGCAAAAAAATGAAAATAAGAAGTATCAGTAAATGCAACCACAAAGCCTAGAAGAAAAACCAACCAAATAGCACTTAATAACAACAACTGAAGCGATGGCACCTAAACCGATAAAAGTTACCTGCAAATAAAATAAAAATGACTAACTATTATTTGACACAAGGATCACTAAAAATTATCAAAATCACAACGACACCACACTCCAAAAACGACAGCTCAAACGACAAACGATTTGGACCGAGACGAGCCACAACAACCACTAAGAGTCACCAAACGATGAATCCACCAATAACAAAAGCGATAACAAATATGAAAAGTGGTAATGACAAAACTTACACAAAAACAAACATTAGTTGGCGTTAGTGAATGTATCCACAAATGAGAACAATGAAATCATACAGCCCAAAAGAAAAACCTATCTAATGGCACTTAACAACAACCAACGAAGTTATTGCAAATAAAAAAATGACCAAGATATGCCAAAATCACAACAACACCATGCTCCAGTAACGATGAATGATTCCGATCGAGATACACCAAAAAACTATAGAACTATGAAGGCACTATATTAAATGTTGACAACAATAAAACAGCACTAACAGGAGCAACAACACCAAAACAACAAAGCTGGCAACGAAATTATCTACGCTAGAAAAAAAAGAAATAAAAGTTATTAACACTGGTCAGAACAAACAAAGCAAAAAGAAAAAATTATACGTA
>CAJVPY010002188.1:0-16859 GCA_910591965.1 Dentiscutata erythropus | reverse complement strand
ATTGTAAAATAGTTTTTTTATATGTTGCACACCGGGTGAAAAGTCAGTCGTGTAACATCGACGGTCGCTCCTGTACTCCAGATTACATTTGAAATCGTAATAAGTAATAATCATTCATCATAATCAATAATTATATACGTAGTAATAATACGTATGTGTAAGTACTGGGTAAAAAAATAAGTATTTATTACTTATATTATTACCTTGCCCATCTCAATACGTATATCCGTTTAAATAATATCTTCCGGATATAGTCATCCGGACCTCCCTATTTTTCCGTTCCATTATCTCGAATCTCGAAAGCTTCAAAATAAAAATCAAAGAATAACCAGTATATCGATATATTAATGCTAAGCCCTTGCACTAGTCCAGAGGAATGTTATGTCATGTGAAGTCATATTTCGAGTTTCGAACTGGTTCATATTAATTGGACCGAATCGGCTGTGTACTACGAATGGCTTGTAGAATCCATTTGCGATAAGGTCCTGAGAAAGGACCCGTCTCTGTACTACCTGCCAATTTACTGCGTATTTAAGCTGGGCACGGAATCTTGATATTTTCAAAATTGTACACTATATAGAGATTCTTGATTGAATAGATAGATCCTTGATTTCGTGATTCTGCCTCACATGCCGCCAGAATTTCGGTGACAAATATATCGTACTAACAAACGAGGTTAGCTAATGTTTTCGCCTGCAATTTGATTTTATGTCGGACTTACTTGCAGCTCGGAGCACTTAGAACGAATATTACCTTGCGCCCAGGGCTGTTATAAGAGAGCAGGTACCTGCGCCAAAAATCTTTCGAATAAAGAATCATAAAAAACATTAGACATGAATCCTATGTTAGAAGAGGATGAAGAGTACGATTATGACGATAGATATAATAGGCCATTATTAAGAAAACTCAGTGCGGATAAAAAAAGAGATAAATCTACAGTGATTGATTTTTCGAGTAATTTTATTCAAATTATCTTCTCAACTATATAAATTCGTTACGAAGTTGTAGGCCTAATATCTTTCATTGTCTAGATAATGAGCTAGATGATACTTCTATTCAAAGGGTCTATCTAGAAGAAGAGGATCTTAATGTACGTTAAAATCAAGATACGATAAATCTGTTAATGAAATCTCCTCAATTTACGAACTGTGTTTAATTAAACTATAATGGACTTCTTAGCTTCTTTTAGTGGGCTACAAATTTAACCGATACCGTCTTTATGCGTATTATATTTTGTGCGGTTTGACTGGAGGAATTTTTTATCTCATTTGTCGATGGATACCGAAATTATGGGTTTGGTCAGTGGGCAACGTTTGTGAGCTAGGAAAAGCAGAATGGTTGGTTGTGAAGGTTAGTTCAAGATATTGTCTTCATGTAGTTTAGTGATATAATAATAACTTCCATTCCACAGAATCAATGGGGAGATACATCAATCGAATATGTAATACGTAAATATTACGGTGGAACTATATCTTCAGTCTTCCCTGTTGATCATCCTGAAGACAATAACGTTTCGAGGCTTGCCTCTTACCGAACAGATGACATTTTGCATAATTTACACTTTTTTGACCATCGTTATGTCCGATTCATTTACAACCCTATATTAGGAAAATTCGTACAGAATAAGTAGGCACATAAGCTGTTCTTTTTTTTTTATTCTGCTTCCTATCTTCTGATCTGGTTTGTCCTCTTTAAATTACAGTTTTTGGAAAGATCCTGCATGGGTGTCCGTTAAAATGCTAAAAAAGGGAATTAATCGTGAGACTCATAATGAACGCGAAATTATCTTTGGCCAGAATTTGATTGATGTTCAAGAAAAGTCTACAGCCCAACTTTTAATTGAAGAGGTTTGATATATATATAATTATCATTTGAAATCAGATACATCGTCTCACATATTTACATGAATAATTTTAACATATTTCAAGGCCTTGCACCCGTTTTATATATTTCAAATCTTTTCAATAGTGCTTTGGTGTCTTGACGAGTATTACTACTATGCTGCATGTATATTTATAATATCTGTGATTAGTATTATTACTACGTTGATAGACATAAAACAGGTTAATAATATATTATTTTATTTGAATTATTATTATAAGCATTTTAATGACCAATAATCATAATTTAGACTATGAAAAGACTACGTGAAATGTCAAAATTTATTTGTAATGTGCGGACATTTCGTGGTAATCTCTGTAAGTTTGTGTAGCTTTTTGTGGAGCTCGATGCAGTGTTGGTAGTGACTTTGGATAATCATTGTGACCGTTTAATTTAATATATTATAAAAAATTATTTTACTCTTATGGCTAAAAATCATGTGATTATACGACTAAGGTCATTTCTATGACTTAAGTCATTGGCCAACACTGCTTCAATAAGATATAGAAATATGTGAGTATATTTTTTATAACTCATCTGATTTTTTTGCAACAGGGAGATACGTCTCATCAGAGGATTTAGTGCCCGGAGACGTATTTGAAATATCTGACAGAAATTTACACATTTTCCCGTGTGATGCCGTTTTATTGTCAGGTGATTGCATTGTAAATGAAAGCATGCTCACCGGTAGGAAACAGTTATTTTATTAAAAAACACCTAACTATTAGATTCAGATATATAAATTATAAATTCTAAATAACAGAAACTTTATTTAGGAGAATCTATCCCTGTATCTAAATTGCCTATCGATGATACATCTTTGCATATATTGGATTTAACTACCACCAATGTTCGACCGGAAGTGGCAAAACACTTTTTATTTTCCGGAACGAAAATTGTGCGAGTACGTAGAGCTAAGAATGGCATTACTTCATCTAGTGCAGATGCCGGCAACACATCTGATGATGACGGAGCTTTAGCAATGGTCGTACGCACAGGTAAGTCACTTCGACTTAAAGAATTGAAACAGTATTGACAATAGGCATTTATTTATTTTTTATTTATTTATTTATTTTTATATTTATTTTTTAACTTTAACTAGGATTTAATACAACTAAAGGCTCCTTGGTTAGATCGATGCTGTTTCCAAAGCCACATAAATTTAAATTTTATCGTGACTCATTCCGTTTCATCGGTGTTTTGGCCATAATTGGTATAATATGAATTATTTTGTTTTTATGCTTTATATTTCTGCTTCGTTTGTTTTTAACACAGAATGCTGTAATCTACTTCTTTTTTTTTATAGCTATAATTGGTTTTTTGATTAGTACCTATAATTTCATTAGATTAGGGGTAAATGCTGTTATAATACTTTTGCGTGCGTTAGATTTAATTACTATTGTGGTTCCTCCTGCATTACCCGCAACAATGACTATTGGCACAAACTTCGCTATTGGAAGATTAAAAAAAGCGGAAATATTTTGTATTAGCCCAACAAGGTGATTAATTTCGACAATAAATGTGTACAACATTTATAAATTTCCAAATTCATATATATTTACACATATTATAGGGTTAATGTTGGAGGAAAGCTGAATGCAATGTGTTTTGATAAAACTGGCACGCTCACAGAGGATGGTCTAGACGTTTTGGGAGTTCGTTTTATCAATCAGACATCACACAGGTTTGAATCTCTTAATTATTTTAATTCTTTTCTATGATAGTTAATCTAACTTTTTGAGTAGGTTCTCGGAGCTTCACACTACAGTCGACACACTTTCTAAAGGTGATAGCGACATAAATGACTATTCTATTCCACCAATTTTATGCGCTATGACTACATGCCATTCCCTTAAATTAGTAAATGGTGAACTAATTGGCGATCCACTTGATTTAAAAATGTTTGATTTCACAAAATGGATACTTGAAGAAAGTGGGCAAGGAGTTTCATCCGGAACATTAGACTTATCAGCTAGTTCAGCGTTCTCCGGGAGACCAAGTAGTCCAACAAATGGAACTGGTGGCATAGTACCGACAGTGGTTAGACCGCCTAATAGCAGACAATTTGATTTGGCAGAAGTACTTAGTGCTGATGGAAAAAACGGTGACGGGAAGGTGAATGTTTGCCTATACCTAATCTATTGGTATTTGGTTGATAGCGAAATTAATTATTAACCAATTATTCTTGTATATAGTCCACACCATTTATAGAGCTCGGAATAATTAGAACCTTCGAATTTGTTTCATCGTTACGACGTATGAGCGTGCTCGTAAAGCGCCTGCGAAATCAAACAATTGAAGTTTATGTTAAAGGAGCACCAGAAGTAATGCGCGATATTTGTAGAGCCGAATCCTGTGAGTTTCGCTCGGATGTGTATTAATGTTCAGCAACGAAAATTTTGATTTAATAGATTAATTATTATGCTGTTATTCAGTTCCGGAGGACTATGATGAATTATTACATTATTACACTCATAATGGCTTTCGTGTAATTGCATGCGCTTCAAGGAGCTTTACTGATCTCAGTTGGATGAAGGCTCAGAAGATCAAAAGGTTGGATTTATTAATCATTAACTCGTAAATGTTAATAATTTTATAGCTTTTTTTTTCTTTTTTTTTCTGATATATATGTCCATTATAAAGAGAACAGGTAGAACAAGATCTAGAGTTTATAGGCTTTATAATATTTGAGAATAAATTGAAGCCTGGTACAGCCTCAGTTGTTGAAACTCTCAAGAGAGCTAAAATACGACAGATAATGTGTACTGGTAAATACTATTTTCATTGTTCACAAATAATTTCTTGATTGTTCGTCTGATAGATTATATTTTATTCATAAATCATCTAGGCGATAATGTTTTAACCGCAATAAGTGTTTCCCGTGAATGTGGATTAGTTAATAAGGCCTCAAAAGTTTATGTACCGAGATTCGCTCAAGGATCGTCTCTAAGCTCGCGAGCATCCATTTTATGGGAGAGTTTGGATAACCCGAAAGATTCATTGGATTCAACAACACTAAAGGTTTGCCTTACCAATTAAAATTATTTTATAAATTTTTACAATAATTAAATTATGATTTATTAATATTATAATAGCAGATTATTTCTGTATCACATGATTTTCCTAGCGAATATCCGTTTATCGGTCCCTATGAATATGACCTTGCAGTGACTGGTGATGTTTTCCGTTGGATTATGGATTATGGAGATGAAATGACGCTATTTCGGGTATTTATTCTATATAAAGTTTGTTTAAGTAATAAATTATTATTTTGAACACGTTTTCAAATGTTATGTAGATGCTTGTCAAAGGTCAAATTTTTGCCCGTATGTCGCCAGACGAGAAACACGAATTAGTAGAAAAACTTCAAGAAATTGGATACTGTGTTGGTTTTTGTGGTGATGGTGCCAATGATTGCGGTGCACTTAAAGCAGCTGATGTTGGGCTGTCACTTTCTGATGCTGAAGCTTCTGTTGCAGCTCCATTTACGAGTCGCAATATGGATATCGGATGTGTTATCGAAGTTATCAAGTATGATATGACTTATTAGAATTCTTCGTTGGGTTCTTTATCTAAAAACTATTCTTTGTTATTATTAAAAATTTATTAGAGAAGGCCGTGCAGCCCTAGTCACAAGCTTCAGTTGTTTCAAATATATGGCTCTGTACAGCATAATTCAATTCACAACAGTTAGCATATTATATTATTATGGGTCTAATTTGGGAAACCTTCAGGTGAGGCCTTATTTATACGTTTATTAGGACGACATAAGAATTATTCCTTGCTCATATTATTCTGCTTAGTAGTTTCTTTATATAGATTTATTCTTAATATTGCCTATCGCGGTTCTAAGTAAGGTTCATTTACTCCTTTTGGGTTTATTTATAAACATCTTCGTTGATTTAATGCTTGTTATCTAGTGGGTCGCACGGAACCATTCCCACGCATACACCCAAAACGCCCAACTGCAAGCCTGGTTTCCAAGAAGGTGCTAACGTCGGTGATTGGACAGATTATAATCCAATCAGGAATTCAATTTTTAGTTCTCATAATTATACACAATCAATCATGGTAAATTTTATATATCAATTTACATTTCTTCTTTTGTGATAATTCAAAGTTTATTATATATTTCAAATTTACTGCAGGTATCGGAAACCAGCCTTTGACCCGAATGAGACAGTTATAAAAAATTTTGAAAACTCGATATTATTTTTATTATCTTGTTTTCAATACATTATTATCGCAGCGGTATTTAGTGTTGGACCTCCATATAGAAAATCGATGATCACAAATGGTACTATAGATTACATGCTTGAATATTAATGCTTGTTTTTTTAAGAGTCTTCAATCTAATTGTTTCGATGTAATAGTTCCATTTATAATCACAACGGCTTTTTTTACTCTCCTCACTGCAGTAATCCTTATATCACCTTCAAGTGGTTTCATAAACCTTCTAGAGCTTGAGACCATTGATTACACCTTTCGATGGTATCTATTAGCTATTGTAATAGCCGACTTTTTTATTTCATTATTTATGGAGAAATACGCTTTCGATGTCATTTCGCGATGGATAGGTACTGGTAGTGCCAGGTCTGACAAAAAAATGTTTAAAAAAATATTAGCCGAAATGGACACTAAAGAGCTGTAAATTATATTTAAAATTTTGCAAATATAAATGAAAAAAACGTTAATTTGATTAGTATAGTCACCTCTATACAAAACCTATGGGCTCTGTTATGACGAGTCAAAAGAGATTTCTTAGAGCGAGCGAATCATGTTTATATTAGAGATGGTAAAGCTTTTATATTCAGAATTATAGAATCTAGTTTTGGAATTTAAAAGACTAGATTCTGATTTTAGAATTTATTTTAATATATTTTGTACAGTATAAAATTTTTTAATAAAATTAAACTTTTTTTTTTTAGATATTTGAATTTTATAAAAAATTATATATTATTAATAAAAGTGTACTATAGTTATGAACTAAAATTGATAAATATTTGTTTTTTTAAATATATAGTATATTTATTGCATATATTATATATATATTATAATATTAGGGCTTTAACCTCAAATTCAAACAATAAATTTCATTAATTTCAAATCTAAAACCTAATTTATAAATAATAAACCAAATTCAAATATAATTTTAAGTTCAGTTTGGATTTGGTTTGAAGTTTGTGAAATATATATATTGTATTATATACAAGGACCGGCAGATTCTCGATTTTGATTGGCTAAGAGCGACGATCACACAGCTATTTTCATAATTCCACACCATTTTTTTATAATAAAAAATGAAATGGTGTATCATAATAACATGTATGATCAAGTATTGTAAAATAATTTTTTTATGTTTCACACCGTGTGTAAATATTATTGAATATACTTTCAAATCATCTTCACTGGAAAATATTTGAAAAAAAAATAAAAAGTTGCCAAACACTTAGAAATTTTGCAGTCTAGTAAATAATATTCATTATTTAGAACCAAAAAAAGAAAGAGTTAGGTGTTAGCATATTTTTTATAAGTCAAATTCTCAAACACTTTCAAAATATAGATATATTGAAAAGCTTCTGTTACTTTTAGAATCATATTTACTGAATATGAGTTTGTGCTATATGAATTACATTCTCAAGATAGAACTCTGGTTAGATGTAAAATTAGTCTTATAACAATTTGAAGGACTAAAAACCAACTTGTATATACAAATAAAAACAATATTTTATTTATATTGTGCCTCAGATCAATTCTCGTGTCAGATCTAAACTGACACATCAGATATTGATTTTTAAGTAATGCATATTATCTGTCAATTGGTTATTTAATATGTATTAGTTGTAATCTGAGATGCATAAATTGCAACCTGATACACTATTAAAATCACGTGTTTAATTATTTTATCAAAATTTTTATCATGAATTTTTTTAAATTTTTTATTATTAAAAAAAAAATACAAGCATAACAATGAAATTGTAACAATTAACAAAACATATCGCCTTCTATATATTTAAAATGTAATTGAGATATATCACTTCATATTAACAAAAAAAGTATAATAGAATTGTAATAAAATATAAAACTATACAAATAAAATTCTTATACACCAAAACTAGAACAAACAAACTTAAGAACTTCAACAGAAATAAGCACCAACAAATAATGCAATCTACACAAAAACTCCACAACAAAATTATACAAAAAAGTATTAGTGAATATTAAAAAATATATAATAAAACAACTTGAAAATGACAAACTTGCATTACCAAATCCAACACCGAAACCAATAATTCCAATAATAGCAAAGTGTTAATAAATGCAAAAAAAGTAGTGTATTAACATACAAGATTAACTTATTAAATTTAACAATAATAACGATTCTAACAACAAAATCATACTAGAAAAGAGAAGTGTTAGTAAATACAGACAAAAATCAAAAAAGACAATGTTAATGATAAGCTTATGACTTTAACAATGACTTTACCAACGATAGTTTCAAAAACTCCAAAAGCAATAACTTCAATAGCAAACTCATATCCAAAAACAGTAGTAGTAAACAGAAAAAAAGAAAGACAAAATAACATATAAGCAACAAACTTACCAACAAAGATAAAAGTCAGTATAAAAGAATTTTAAAACACCAATAACTGATAATAATGACTCTAACAATAAAATCTCACCCTGAAAGAAAAGAATTTAAAAGCTTACCTGAAGTATAATTTTGCTTCAAGAAGGTGCAAGCCTATGAAAAAAAAAGTATTAGTGCTATTAAAAAAAAAAAAATTCTCTAAATCCTTTCTCACACTTCAAGCCAATTCTAATCTATAAAAAAAATATATACTAGTAGTTACTTTCCTAATTATATTTTAATTATTAATTATAAAAAAAACTAGATTTTAATAATCTTGTATCAGATTACAACTTACATATATCAAATGACCAATTGACAAATGATATATATTATCTGAAAATTAGCATCTGATGTGTATCAGTTTAGATCTGATGCAAAAATCAATCTGAGATACAATATATGGGGGGAGTCAATAGAAAAGGGACAAATCATTTTTAGTAAAATTTTTTTAATTTTTAAATTAAAATATCTCAACAACTAATTACTCAAATTTGCTAAAAATTTTTTTATTTTAATCTTGAAATTATATAGAACTAAAATAAAAAAATTTTTATTAAATTTAATAAGATAATTGTCAAGATATTTAAGCCTAAAGCCAAGAAAACTTTTACTTAGAAAAAATTTGTCTTTTTTCTATTGACTCACCCCATATATATACACTTTTCAATAAAAAAGATGTAGATCTCTATTTAGATATGATCAAAAATTGATTAAAACAACTATTGGTGACAACAAGATATGTGTTGTACAGGTACAGTTGCTGTGAGTTATGTTTTTAATCTAAATTATAAAAACTTGCAAATTACAAAGGTGTAATCTTTAATTTAGTCGACATTAGAGCTATTATCATAATTTTTGTTGTACTGTATAGTAGATCAAGATGGCTTTTTAATTTGGTATAAAGGCGTGACCTGCATTATATGATCACCTGGATTTTGATCATGCCAAAATCACAAACTTATTATTAGTAGTATGATCAGCAAAATTTTGTATAAGCTGCGTTAAATACTATATAAACTTGTAATTTGTATGTATACAATTTTAAGAATTATCAGTATAATATTAATTTTAATTTTTAAAATGTTAGTTGTGGAATTTTTTGAAGCATTTGATTTGGAAGAGTATGTTAAGGCAGGTAATTCGCGAGATCGTTTGTATATATTTGCCTATAATAGTATGTTAAATTTATTCAGATATGAAATATATAAGTTTATAGTGAATAAAGGATATATTATAAAAAGGATTCATATTAAATTTTTATTAAATTTTAAGATTTAAGTTGAGTTTTGGAGGCCTCTGGCATGTATTTTTTCCAACCTTTTATATTCGTTTAAAGCAGCCCGAGGACATTTTAGATAGTTATGATCGAAGTGAAGAAAACAGAGATTTTCCCATGAGGTGGCTTGACCTTCTGCAAATATAGTTTCATTAATGCTAGTAGTTACATGAGGTAAAGTTAAGCCTTGCACTTTATGAGTAGTGAGAGCAAAGGCATTTTGGAGTGGGAATTGTTTTCTAGAAGTTCTCTTTTTAAACAATGATTCTACTTATATTAGTAAAAGTAGGAAATGTAACTTCTACATTTTCATGATCGATTATTTTGGTTATTATTCCAATCGAACCGTTGTATATATCATCGTCAAAAAGTTGATTATTTAGAAACATGACTTGGGCTCCTTCTTGTAAATGTATAGAATGGAGTAAGTTTGTTGAATGTTTGAATTGTGAAATGGAGTGTGTATTGTTTAAGATTTCGAAGTCTAAAGTATCTTCAGAAATTAAGAGCAATGGCTCACTAGTGTTGTGGTCGAAAAGAAGATAGATGCATAGGAATTCATTTATATTGTGAGCGGCTTGACATGTACTGACAATATGTGTGGTATTATAGAATCTTTCAGGGTCACCATCTATATTAATTTTTGATTATATGATCCTTTTGAATCTATTTGATAGTCGGCCAACTTTTACTTCCTGTAGGATATTATAAAATTCAATATCATTTCGTTGACGTTGTGGAATAGTTAAGTATGCCGAGGAGTGAAATACATGTTTCGGTTTTACAGAAGGTAGCTGAGCTAAGTCTCTTACTACTAAAGTAGGTATTCCTCCAAATACAAAATTATTGTTATGAATTTTGGCAAATATATTACTGATGAAGGTAAATAAATCTCCATCTACCATAGAAACTTCTTCTATGATTATAAAATCTATTTTTTTTAGATTTGTTTTATCAGCAATACTTGAGGAATTAGGGTTTCGTATTGTTTATTACAAAAACAGATTTTTAATACAGAATGTATGGTTCTTCTACCAATATTATGAGCTGTAACTTCAGTAAAGGCTATGAGTAAGTAATTTTTGTTTTTTGACTAGAGAAAAGAAATTAGCTAATATAATAGAAATGTTTTGCCTATTCTAGCTGATCCTGTTAAAAAAAAATAAGAGTATCTTCTATTAGATAATTTTCCCCATATGTTACATAAGGTAGAGTAGATTTGATATTGTTCAGTGTTTATGGATAATAAAAATCGGTTGTCTGGATATGGTCGACATTTTTCTAATGAAAGAAATTGATTAAAAATAAGGTTTGATAGGTCATGGTTTTCTAAATCAAGAAGAAGAGTTCTTAATATAGAAGTATATGATTCAGATAAGTGATTTTTTTGGGTTAAATAGCTTTTGCGAAAAGATTTAGTTGCTTGATGATATCTTATTGGAAACATTGCTTGAAAGTGGTCTCTATAGGTTTCAAATTCTCCGAGTAGATCTTGTTCAGATCTCGTGGAGATTTTCATTATAAGATGTTGAAAAAAAAAGAGATCGCCATTTTCAATTTTGTAAAAAGTGAATCTTAGAAAGATTGGTGTTTTTCTTTTTACTATTAATCTATTTTTTCGTTCTCGGCAGTGAAATGTGTTTGAGTTACTGCTAGGTTGTCTAGTTTCAATTGTGTAATCACGAAAGTAGTCGGGATATGTCATGTTGGTGAAAATTTCATGATCGGGACGATCGAAATATTTGTTGATCGCATCATCCCAATATGGAACTACTTCGTTTTCATCATCTTCATCGTTAAAACTGTTGGATATTTCGTTTAGCAGGTGAACAGGCTTAACAGACCTCAGTCTGAGATCGGAAGGAGCAGAAGAGAGATAGAGTACCACAACAGAACACCTTGTTAAAGGATATTGTAACAAAAGGACCATCAACTCCATAGTGCCTAATCTACAAGCTATAACATATCTTCTGTATTCATCTGTTTCGTCAATATCAAAAATCTTAGAAGGTTCTGCTTTTGTTACATATTTTGTCATATATTTAGCAAACCCATTGGATGTGATATATTGAAAATTTATATGTCCCCTCCAGATTAATAATGTTTCAGGATAGTATGAAACAACCATCCTATCTTCTTCTTTAGTGCGATAATAGATGTATCGTAAGTTATCAGACGTGCAATATGTTCTTTCTGATAAAGGTTGAGGGAATCCTTTAGAGCATTGTTCTTCGGTATGGCCTTAATAGTGTTATGAATGGAATAAAAAAATGCAATCAATTAGCTGGTAAGAATATTTAAATCAATTATGGTTAGCTAATTGATTAGTGGATTAATCGATTATTAAATTAATTGATTTATTGGCTAATCGATTAATTGATATAGCTTTGAATTATAGCTGCATAATATTTGATTGTTTTTCTATATTATTCTTAGAGATTTTGGGTTTGAAAATCTTCGATATATACGGTTGAATTTCTCAAAACGGATATGCACAGCAGATAGATTTTGTATCAGTATTAAAAGGTTATGAGATTTGAAAACAATATAAACTATTAGATTATTATAACGGAAATAGATTTAGTAGAACAATTTTTTATTTGAGAGGATCAATTTTGGAAGAGTCAATAGTAGTTTATAATGTTTTCAAATTGATAATTTCTCAATACTAATATAAAATTTGTCTACTGTATATATCGGGTTTTGGAGGTTCAATAGTAATAGGTGGGTAAATATTTAAAAAAAATTTAATTTGGAATTTGTTATAAAAATGTGATTTTAAGTGTATTTTAATTTTCTAGTCTTAGTATTGCTATGTTGTGTAGTTATTTAACTGCAAGACTAAAATATAGTACTACATAAAAATTAACACTAGCCTGGTGGTCTGATTTATGATTGCAATGGTGTATTTGAAAAGTTGTGACTAAAGAATATAATTCCAGGTTCGTATGAGGATTGGAAATGTCAGCACGAATAGTGTTAAGTGAGATTAACTCAGGAGTTTTTTTTTCTGTATAGGCGAATCCGTGTGTATGAATTGTTCCTCTATTTTGAAATTCATCACGTTCAAAGAAGTGCTCCCATTTTTCCCAGCCTACAAGATTAGGGTTTTTCCATAACTTATTATGAATGTTATTCAAATAGTTACGATAAAAGAGATAGACATGTAAGAGGCGATTAGTTGGTAAGAGATCATGATTGTTAGTTAAAAGTAATATATTTCTTAAGTAGGACCACTTGTCTTCGGCCATTGTCATTGTATAGAATATCTGTAGTAGGCCATAAGCATGTATTATCGTATGACCTGTTGCTGTTTCTTTTTAAAAAAAGGTGCAGCAGTTCTGAGATAGGATGGGATTGTTGTAGTTATTGATTTGTCAAGAATAGGTTGATTATTATATGAACTTGAGGCAATTAGATCTGCCCTTGTGGGATGATGTTCGCGATTGATGTTTCATGTGGCTAATAGGCAATTTTGATTTTGAAAATTTCTTTTTTTCTCTAAATTTAGACATGACCAATGTGGCCAATACTAATGTAAGCGAAAACGGAGATCAGGGCATAATAATCTAAGTTTTATGTATTTTCTGTAAGAATCTATAGATGGTTGAAAATTTAGGTGTCTTTTCATATCTTCATAATGACCACGACTTCTGGGAAATAAATCAGGAAAAATTAAGGCCTCTAAATCAGGGTTATTGAAGAGAATGTGCAAGGTTATACTAATATTATTTGTTACAGTTCCAGCTATTAGTCGACCATGGTGAGAATCTTGATTATGAATTTCATGTGAGAAAGAGGTATTAGGAACAACCAAATCTGGTGGATGAGGTCTTTCATCTGGAAGAACACTTCGGTGTGTGTCAAAAGAAGTTATTTAGTTGGTTATTGATTGCCTCGCTAAAGGTAATAGAGTTGGAATGAGATTCTCTGATATTGGGTGTTTAGTAATTAAGTTTGATTGATATTCTCTAATGAGATTATTGTTTCTTTTAAGCCAGTCGGAAGCAGAAATGAGAGAGGGATGAAACCAATTCAGAGACTCATTGGCATTTAGATAGGCACCAATTGATCTGGAGTATATTTGCAAAGTTCGATAGTTATGAGTAATTCTTATTGTTCCTTGTAAATGGCGATAATTTGTGTATGGGTTTGTACCAGCAGCACAGCCTAATGAGCAGTTCAGGTGAACAGGCGAAAGGTATCTTTTATATAATATAGGAACATCCTCAATTTCAGAAGAAGTAGGTGTTAGTATTGGAGGATATCGACATGTCTTTTGATTTTTGCATGATCTGCAAGGGAATATCGAAAGTAATAGTTAACGGATAAGGTTAATTATTATTGTTAGGGATCCAGTTAACAGAAGATTTCATCATGAGTATCGAGCAGTAAGTGCAAAGAATTTGGTGATAATTATATAAGATTTTTGTTTGAAATTCATTAAGAAGGCATTCAAGATTAGGGTGTTGAGAAAAAATACTAAGGTTAGGAGGTGATAAAGAGTTTATAGATATAAATATATTATTATCTGAAGCAGGGGTGTTTAATAAATTTTGATTTATTTCATTTCTGAATATGTACGAATCAAATGAATGGTGGCTCTGAGAATTAGAAGAATTTTCAGAATTTCCAGATATTTCATATTGAAAGGTATGAAGTGGAAAACTTTGAATTTCGTAATTGGGCATTAATAACTGTTTATTTGTAAGAGTCGATTTGAAAAAAATTTTAGAAAATTGGATTGGAAATATGATTCATGAATCAACATATATATATAGTTTTTCTCTATTTATTATTTATTTATTTATTTTTTTGTTTTATAATTTTTGCAATATAATAATTGCTTTTTAATATAGTAAGCATATATTAACACTTTTATAAGAAGAAATAGGGAGGTAGATTAATAAAACGGGTCGTAAGGTGATTATTATTTTTTTTATTAGTTGCTTATAATGAATTTTTTTATGATTTTATTGATTAAAATTTATAGTATTAAAGTAGAATTGCAGGTATTAGAATATTAATGAACTTATAGTATACTATAGGATTGACATAAATATTCAAAATTTTTATAACGTGAAGGTGACGTGAAGAAGTAGCAATTTTTTGATGTTTCAAATATCTGGATCTATATAGTCAACTCTTTTATACCGAATTTTGGTTTTGGTTATAAAAAAAGTTCACTATACTGTATAAAATTAAGTTTTTTTAAGAAATTTTATATAGAATTAATTTATTATATCCAGAATTTATTATAGAGAGGTTTGTTATAAAGAGAGTTGATTGTATATTGAAGCTCATAGTGTGTATAATATTTTTTTGAATAGTAAGTTTTATTAATTATAGTGATTGGCGATATAATTATTCATACTAAAATAATTTTGTTTTAATATTAAATAAAAATTTATAAAACAAAAAAGAAGATCTACGGTAACTCTCTCCTGTACACATAAGGCAGGGAGAGTAAAATATTAAATGGACAAAATACCTAATATATCTAGGAGTAAAAACCCAAATGGTTCAACAATAACAAGGGCTAAAGCCCTTGTTCCAGTAAAAAAAAAAGCCACAAAAGCTTTATTTCAAGAACAACTAAATAAAAAATACAAAATTATAGATTCCTCTAACAAAGAAGTCAAGATTAAAAACTCTTCTGGTCTTCAACTCACAGAACCTGAACAAAACTCAAGCATTTTGCTTACAAACCCTACTGAAGATATAAGAAAACACAAGTTAACTACTAGCAAGGAAAGCTAGGATGATATTGTATCTCAAAAAAACCCTTGGCTGAATGCGAACACGTCTTTACAAAAAATGGAACTGGGTAAACAAAACAACAAAGTAACGCATGTGTCTGAAAAGGTTCCAGAAAGTTCTGCATTATCAAGTCACGTGGAAACTCCACCTAAAAGTCTCAAACCCCCTGTGAACACATATGTACATGTTTTAACTAACGAACTAAGACAAGAAGCTACTCAGGATAAAGCCCCACTTAAACAGTAATCTAATCTCTTCCAAAAGCTAAAAAGAGGCCAATCTACCTTCTCAACATTCTCTCCAAGAGAGCAAATTAAATCCAAGAATGATAATGCTCTGATTATCAATATCTCAAGAATTCATTGCTCTTTTAATGAAATAATGTTCTCACTTTTTGAAAATGTTAAAGACAAAGTCATTGCTGCTAAGCAACACCTTAAAAAAGGTGCTTGCTCTTATTTAGAAATTATCCTAAACCTACTCAAAAAATATGCTAGTAATGGGGTAATAATTTTAGATAAAACCTACTATGGCTATATCCCAACAGATGCTCGCAAATCCTTCTTACCAGTTAAAATTAGAAATATCCCACTTGGTGACAAAAACCAAATCTCTGATCTTATCCAAGAGGCCTTTGAAAATATAGGCGATATCTCCTCTATTAAACCTCTTCTAATTAAAGGCACTTCTTATTTAACAGACCAATGGATTATCATTTTTGAAAACACAGATAACCCAAACCTAGAAAGTAAAATCTCACATTTTACCCAGGTCGATGACAATAAGGTCACTATAGAATAGAAATCAGCTCCAAAAATTTGCTTTTTCTGTAATCAAGAGGGTCATATTAAAAAGAAATGTGAACAACTCCAAGAATCACTCAGACTTTGGGATCATTATCGTAAATTTAGAGAAGAAGTTGGAAAAACAAGAAAGAAGAGATCAATAAACAGCCTACTATGAAAGACCTCTGTATTACCTTTGCAGTGTCACAGGCAGAATAAATCGTGACTACCTAAAACGTGACCCAAATGACGATTGGGTCCCAGATCGGTGAACGATCTGCGATTATGGCGCAACAACGATGCCTCAGGCTTTGGCATTTACGATTAACCTAAAATTGGGTAAAACCCGCATATCTGGGTCCCATACGATCGTATGACAGGAGTACTACTAAAATACGGCAGATAAAGAATGTTTCATGGTGGCGGGTTGGTGTTAAATAGAAGACGGGTTAGTAAAATAAAAATAGATAAAAAAAATAGAAGAACGAAGAACCAGACTATCCGAATTAAGTGAAACCTGTAG